>CAUYQV010180280.1:0-14085 GCA_963574575.1 Galagoides demidoff
ATTGTAGTCCCAGCTAATTGCAAGGATGAGGCAATATAATCACTTGAGCCCAAGAGTTTGAGGTTGCTGTAAGCTATGATTCCATGACATTCTACCAAGGAAAAGAAATTGAGACTCTTGTCTCAAAAAAAAAAAAAAAAAAAGTTAACTAATTAAAAAAAAACAAGGAGGGGTAAACCCTAAAGGAAGGTGCACAAAGGACTCACATAGGCACCTTACAGGAGAGGAATCAGAGCTGGCCCAGGAATATAGGAAAAGACGCACAGCTTCATTATGGAAGAAGGAAGTGCAGGTCAAAACTGCAGAAAGATACGTTTTCACACCTATAAGAGTGGCAGGAATGGGAAAGTAAGATAGTAGTATGGGTCCGGGCAGTAGAACTCGTCCCCACGCCTGGAAGGGATATGTAGCTGAGGGACCACTATGAAGAGGGCTTGGGCATCGCTTGGTGAAGGTGTGGAGACCCAGGGCCGAGCAGTCCCAATGTCTGCATGTGTATGAGGAAGCAAAACCCCAAACCACACCGTGTCCCTCAGCAGAGTCACTGTGACTTCCATTCCAGAGGATGGAGTACTGGGCAGAAAAATGCAATTTCAGATACACCTCAGTACAGATGAATCTCAACATTCAGAGTGAACAAAGCCAGTCACAAAAGAAGGTGTACAGCATGTTTCAAAACAGGGCCGACCAGGATGGTGGGGTTTCTGTTTGTTTAATTGTTTTTTTGAGACAGTCTCACTATGTCACCCTTGGTAGAGTCCTATAGTGTCACAGCTCACAGCAACCTCAAACTCTTGATTCTCTTGCCTCAGCCTCCCAAATAGCTGGGACTATAGGCACCCACCACAACACCTGGCTATTTTTTGTTGCAGTCGTCATTATTGTTTAGCTGGCCCGGGTTGGGTTCGAACCCGCCACCCTCAGTTTGTTATGGCTGGTGCTGTAACCACTGTGCTATAGGCGCTGAGCCCAGTATGTTGTTTAAAGTTATCCCTGCTTGGTAAGCTACAGGGAGAGGCAAGAGAACTGCTGGCACACAGCTCACAGTGAGGAGGGGCATTGGGGTGGCACCTTCTGGTCCCAGGGAGGAGGCAGTGGTGTTTGAGCATTTGCTGTGGTGTGTTCCCAGAAGAAAGGAGATGCATGTTTTATGTGTGTGCATCTGTGTCTGCGTGTCCTGTGCATAATGTCTGGGTGTACATAGCAGGATTGAAGCTACCATTAGGAGCCCTCGAGAACTGTCCTTTTTTATAACGTGCACAGTTCCTGGAGGTAGTGCAGCCTCATGGAGTGGGCAGAGCAAGCTGCTGGGCCATTTCCCTTCTCCAAACATCCGTTTAAGTACTTTCTATTGTGTACTTAAAAAAAAAAAGTTGATTGGTCAGCTTGAAACATGTTTCATTGCTTAAGCTGGGTGGTAAGTACATGATTCTTTATTATTCCATTTTTATACAGACCTTGTCCATATTATTCACACTATCAGAAAGCAGAAACCACTTAAAGCAGGTAGGGAGAGGGTGCCTCTTGGGCCTTTAGAGGGCCAGGCCTGGATTCCATGGCAATGGGCTTGTTTCAGGTTGCCCATGGAAGTGGGGTAAACTCAGAGAGCCCCTTTGCAGGTGACTTGTGTGATGGGAGCGTAGAGGGGCTGCTCTCAACTGTCCCCTCTCTGCTCCAGCCTGGCCCAGCCAGGCATTCCCTGCCTCTTCATTCTCAGGGCAGTTGCTGGCATAGGACAGTCCTTTGGGTGGCTGTCTCGCCTGGCAGACCCTGGTGTGGCCCACAGCTTCCTTTCCCTTCTCACCCCAGCAACCAGAACTTCCGAGGGCGTTTCTGAGTCCGACCCCGCCTTCCTACAGGTGCCAAGCCAGCTGCCTCTGTCGACCCATGGGGCGTGTCTCCCTGGGCAGCTTCACAACAGCCTGCCCCCAGTGGTGGGAGGGCAACTTCTGATGCCTGGGGTGCAACTGCCGCCAAGCCAGTGTCTGCCTCTGGTGAGACCCTCAGTCATTCACTTACTACCTGCACTCTGAGAGCCCCTGAGCCCCTACTGCCCTCTCTGTCTTCTGGCTCCCCACTGCCGTTTCTGTCTCCTGGCTCAGTTCTCTCTCTACAGGAGAGAGAGAAGTCCTATCCTCTGCGTACATTTGCTTCTCTTCCACTTAGCCTGTGTCCCAGCTCCCAGACCTCTACTCTGTGGGAACTTCCCAAGTAGGCTTGAGAGAGGAGGCTACTCTGGCCCCATGGGTCCTGTCCTCACTCTGGTGGTCCTGGGAAGGCTGGCCCCCAGGCACTCCTTCAGATGACATCTCTTGGTGTCCTGACCTGACTCCATGAATCTCCTTCTGTTTGGGATGGGGGTGGCAGAAGCAGTGGCGTGGGCACTCCATGTTGTACACTGGGTGACCTGGGCCTGTCTTGCCCTCTTTGGCTCTCAGAATTCTTCCCTGTGAGGGGGGTGGTGGGAGGGGAAAGGCCCCATTGCTGGCCAAGCTTGGGGCATGTGCCATGTGCCTGCAGTCACTGGTCTCTGTGTCCACCAGGGTCCTTTGAGCTCTTCAGTAATCTGAATGGTACAGTTAAAGACGACTTTTCTGAATTTGACAACCTCCGAACTTCAAAAAAATCAGGTATGTAAAGGTGCTGGTGGTTTCCGCAATATTCTGTGTATTTGACCAGCTCAGCTATTGTAGACACAATCAGCTTTCACACTGACCAGCTTCATGCATTTTCTTTTTAGTTTTTTTTTTGAGATGGAGCCTCAAGCTATCCCCATGGGTAGAGTGCCAGGGCATCACAGCTCATAGCAACCTCCAACTCCTGGGCTCAAGCGCGTCTCCTGCCTCCGCCTCCCAAGTAGCTGGGACCACAGGCACCCGCCACAACGCCCGCCATTTTTTGGTTGCAGCCATCATTGTTGTTTGGCGGTCCCGGGCTGGGGATTCGAACCCGCCACCTTAGGTGTACATGGCTGGCGCCTTAGCTGATTGAGCCACAGGCGCTGAGCCACTTCATGCATTTTCACTGTATTTTGATCCTGGGAACCTGAAGCTTACAATGTTAAAAATTCACACATTGACAGTGAGCCCTGCCTTTGAGCACGGTAGTTTAGTCTCTGATCCACACCATCACCCCCCCAATCTAGACCACCACCTCCACCCCCTAGTCTGGACCACCACCTCCACCTCCACCCCCTAGTCTAGACCACCACCTCAGCTTCCACCCCCCAGTCTGGACCACCACTTCCAACCCCACCATCTGGACCACCACCACCACCTCTACCCCCTAGTCTAGACTACCACTACCACCACCTTCATCCCCCAGTCTGGACCACCATCTCCACCTCCACCTCCTCAGCCCAGGGTCTCCCAGCCACAGTCTGTTGCTGCATTAAAAAAAAAGAAAGAAACAAAGGCCAAGAGCAGTGGCTCATGCCTATAATCCTGGCATTCTAAGAGGGTAAGACAGGTGGAGTATCTGAGCTCACAAGTTCGAGACCAACCTGAACCAGGGCCAGACCCCATCTCTAAAAAAAAAAAATAGCTGGGTGTTGTGGCAGGCACCTGTAGTCCCAGCCACTTGGGAGGCTGAGACAAGAGAATCACTTAAATTGAAAAGTTTGAGGTTGCTGTGAGCTAAGATATCACAGCACTCTACCAAGGTTTACTAAGACTAACTAAAAAAAAAAAAAAAAAAAAGCCAGGTGTGGTGGCTCACACCTGTGATTCCAGCACTCTGGGAGGTCGAGGCAGGTGGATTGCCTGAGCTCAAGAGTTCGAGACCACCCTGAGCAAGAGCAAGACCTCATCTCTAAAAATAGCCATGTGTTGTGGCAGGCACCTGTAGTCCCAGCTACTTGAGAGCCTGAGGCAAGAGGATCACTTGAGCCCAAGACTTTGAGGTTGCTGTGAGCTATGATGCCATGGCACTCTACCGAGGGCAACAAAGTAAGACTCTGTCTCAAAAAAAAGGATTCCACATGTCTCTGTGCAGGCCGAAGAACAGCCTCACCTGCCCCTCCATGCCTGATCCCACGCCCCACACTCACTACATGTGTGTCCTTGTTTTATAGCAGAATCTATGGCTTCTCTTCCATCCCAAAACAATGGAACCACAAGCCCTGACCCCTTTGAGTCTCAACCCCTGACTGTTGCCTCAAGCAAGCCCAGCAGTGCCCGGAAAACACCTGAGTCCTTCTTGGGCCCCAACGCAGCCCTGGTGAACCTGGACTCACTGGTGACCAGACCCACCCCACCAGCCCAGTCCCTCAATCCCTTCCTGGCTCCAGGTAGGCATGCATCCTCACTGTCATCCAGCTACTTATTTTGTTTGAGAATGGGTGTGTGGCAGGCGGCAGGGGGGTGTCCCATGGCTTCCCACATGCGACCCATGGCCAGGAAGGAGTGGAGTTGGCCATGAGCCCCAAGACCAGCACTTCTACCCTCACCAGACCTTCTGGGTATCCAGTGAAGGGAAGGAGGAGAGTGACCAGGAAACAGCCCTTCTCCTCGCAGTTGAGATGGCCAGGCAGAACTGCCTGGGGTACCCACACAGGGAGGCCCTCAAGGGAGTGGCCAGTTTGGGGGAGGGGGCGGCTACCAGACCCCTCCTTTGGAGGAAAGTATAAAAATTCTAGGCTCATTTGCCTTTTCCTTTGACTCCCTTTTTTGGTGAATTACTAAATTTTTGAGGGCTCTGAGGGCATAGCAGGGACCGGAACACACAGTCTCTGCCCTGGAGCTCAGAAAGCTGCATCTGTGGTGGGAAACTATGGCCCTGCCTTGAACCCTGAGCCTCTGCTCCTCCTTCCTGCTCTCTCCTCAGGTGCAGCTGCCACTTCAGCCCCTGTCAACCCCTTCCAGGTGAACCAGCCCCAGCCGCTGACGCTGAATCAGCTGCGGGGGAGTCCAGTCCTAGGGACCAGCACATCCTTTGGGCCTGGCCCTGGGGTGGAGCCCATGGCTATGGCCTCTGTGACATCGATGGCCCCACATCCAGCTCTGGGGGCCAGTGGTTCTTCTCTGACAACAATGAACATGGTGGGCAGTGTGGGCATCCCCCCATCAGCAGCTCAGGCCGCTGGCACAACCAACCCTTTCCTTCTCTAGTGCCCTGGGCCTGGGACCCACTCCTGAGCAGGCACCAGGGCACCTGTGCTAGAGGATGCTGAGCAGGGGTCCTGGTTTGTGGGACAGACCTGAGCGTTTGGGGTGAGGGGTGTTAGGGCCTTTCAGTTCCAGCTTCCTGATAACAGAGTTGTCTTTACAGGCCTGATACTCAGAGTTAAGAGTAGCGCACAGGCCTTCTGAAACAGGCCCACTCACCTGCCCCAGCCTGGCCTGCTCTTACCACCTCCTCCCAAGCAAGCATCAGGTCCTCTCAGGGCTCCTTTGAGGCCTTGGTGAGGAGGCAGAATTGTCAGTGTGGCCCTTGCCCCAGCCCTAGCGATGCCCCAGCAGTCCCAGTGTGGATGGGATAAAGTGCTGGCTCCATGAAACACTGACCTTTTGGGGACGTGGTTGTGCATATTTTATTTTTCTTTGACTCGTGTGTGAGTTCAAAGTAAACGACACCACCGTGGACAACTCTTGAATTAAATCCACTAGAGAGAGCTTTAAACTAATCTGAGCATAACCCTGCCACGTGGCTTTATGCTTGTATACGTTTGCACATATTTTGTTTAGTACAGTTTCATATTTGAGTTTGCAGAATTATCTAATAGTCTTTTTTTGGCTAATATTTTTATAACGTGGTTCTTATTTAACTGTCTAGTTTTGATAGAATTTACCAAGTCTGGCTGAATTAAGATATTGGCACACATCATTTTAGTGGTTTAAATCCTTTTATTTATGGTTTTAACTCTAAGAAAAGTTTAAAAAGATGTTTGGATGACAAGAAAAAATGCCTTATGGAAAAACTAAAGCAAATTCTTTATAGGAAAAAATATGGGAATTTGATTACACATAAAAGATGATGTTTATTTAAAAAAAAAAAACTACAACAGCAACAAAAAGTCCTAGCCTCCAGCTGCCTTTTCCTTTCTTTAACTCCCTTTTTTGGTGAATTACTAAACTGATTGACTTCAGCCTTTTTGGCTAGATCCTGAGAGGCTGTTTTTCTTACTTATACACCAACATCTTCAGCATTTAAAGATAAAAATCTAACGTATGAATGTGACTCACAAATTTTTATCAACTAATTCCTTTTGTTAATTAAAGGCATGCAGGGATTAACAAGGCCTTCTGTTTATAACAGAAATCTGAAATAGAAGAAACATCTTTAACCTTGCGTGTCTGTGCTGTCCTGTCTTAATCCACACTCAGGTTAAAGATGGGGATAATGTGGAAAGGGCATTTGTCTCAAGGGTGGGGGATGCTGCTTCTATGTCTACAGCTCCTTGGGGAGCAGTCCCCAGGCTGAGACGAGGGGTGAGGGACCAGGGCTGGCCCTGATCCACCTACCTGCTAATTCTAGACGTTATTTTTAAGTTGCAGACTTAAAAATAGTCATTTCTCATTTTGGAGATGTAGAAAAAAATCATTCTCACAAGAGATAGATTTTTTTTTTTAACAAACATGCACTAATATTACCTCCTTTACCCAACCTCCTACTGTTCTCATCCCACCCACCACTGAAAAAAAAGTATTAAGTCACAAAGGCCAGAGAAGACTTATTAGTCCCCAGGGAAGAGACAGTCCCCCACCCTGTGTCTAGGTAGCTTGCCTACTAGGCATTTCTGGCTCCTTTTCCACCGTGTGGACTTCTCACCTTCAGCTCCAAGGGCAGCCGACCACCTGCCAGCTCCTCTCCAATTCCAGAAGGAGATCTGACCCTTAACACTGGCACTGGGAGATTTAAGACTTAAAGTAGTCTCTGGGATGCCAGGAGGACACGCGTGGTCTGAGTGAAGATTGACTACCTGTGATGTCCCCAAGGCTGTCCTCTCTGGCCCCAGGAGCCACTCCTCCACCAGAACCAGAGGATGCAGGAAGGTGCAGGAAGGCTGCTGCCAGAGGAGGGTAGGGGCCCGGTGGGGTGTGGGATCAGGGTGCTCGCCCACGTAGGTGCTTTCCCTCCAATGGTGCAGGGCCTGGACCAGCCTTACAGGTCAGCAGACCAGACTTGACTTCTTGGGGTCAGTGATTCTTTTGTAACAGACAAGCACTCTTCCTAATGAGACTTTAAGGCCCCAACATGGCAGCCCCGCCCTGGTCCTAGCACAGGCCATCCTGAGTGCATGTCGTCCCTGTTGCCTGCTGCACTGATCATGAAGCCACTGGCCACTACCATTGTGTTCCCTCCTGACCGGCACTGCAAGGGAGGAAGTCACTGGAGCCGGCAGCTGGTTCTGAACTTGTGTTGACTGTTGATACTTATTTACTGTATAAATATAATTTATCATTTGTATCATGATGCAGTTTCTGGGTGTGTCCTTCCCTCGCCTCATCTTTTACCCCACTGTGCCACAGGAGAGGGGTGGGACAATGCAGGAACTTAGCCTGCCATTAATGTGGCCACTGGCCTGGTGCTCGTGCTGAACCTCGGAAAGGCTGGAGGCTGCCCGTGCCAGGCTCTGTGGCAGGGTGTCTGCACTGGCCTGGTGCGGTGCTGAACCTCAGGGAGAGGCTGGAGGCTGCCTGTGCCAAGCCCTGTGGTGGTGTCTGCGCAACCTGCTGGAGTCAGTGTTGGCTGCAGTCCTTGACCCCTTCTCCTTTGAGCGAGGTGGAAGCAGCAGTGTGCCTGTGCCAAGGCCACAGAGGGGCTGTTCCAGGAGAAGTTGCCGCCTGGCAGCCGGGGCCCCGGGGCATGTGGAGAGAGCTGCTGCCAGCTGCGGGTTCCTGAGGGGAAGTGTGTGTTGGAGGCACTGATACTTGGGTGTCCTGCTATGCAGCTTCATTATGATAACAGCTGGCTGACACAAAGGGTCTGTGTCCCCTCAGACCCTCTGATGAGAGGACAGTGGCAGCTGGAGGACAGGGGTACGCAAGACAAGGAGGGGCAGCTGGGGAGATGGTGATGGGAGCGTGGGCTGGGCAGAGAGGCCCTGTGGGGCAGCCTGGGAGGAGGCCAGCTGTGACGGCTGCTCCATGTGGGCACCTGGCTCCCAGGGTCACCAAGGACAAAAGATAAGCTCACCTCAGAGGTCAAGGGCTGGAGCAAGGGTGCTATGTTCAGTGCAGGCGACAGGAGAAGGAGAGTGTGGGATGCTCTGGGCAGCACTGTAGGCACAGGTCTGCGAGCTTCAGTGGCTTAACACATTTATTTCTCGCATCAGTAACTGAGGGACCCAGTCCCTTTCAGAGGAACTGCATGCGTCTTTGACAGATCATCCTGAGGGTTGCTGTGAAGTGGAAGGTGGGGGATGAGCCAGGCCTGGAACTATACGGTTGCCACCTATGTTCCAATGCCAGGGTCAGGCCCTTGGCCCTGTCCACTTGCTCAGGAATGGGGGAGTGCAGACTTCCCTTGTGGCCAGGGGAATGAGAAGTGAGATTGGTGTGAACACACTGTCAGACACTGCCACAACAGGCTCTCCAGCCGCCAGATAATTGTGCGCCTCCCCTCACAGACTGTAAGGTCCCATCCCATCTCTGCACCCAGAAGTTCAGGGTCTCTATGGAGTATAAAGCCTTCTGCAAGGAAAACGTAGCCTGGAGAGAAGAAAGACCCATATCCACGCTGCCTCCCACGGGAGTAGTCTCTCCTAGGAAAAGCAGAGTGAAACGCTCCTGGCAGTAGTTGGTCCTTGGCAGCGCTGGAACCCAGCAGCACATATTGTGAGGTCATCCTGCCCCAGGCTCTGCCCTCTGTAGGTGGCCCAGCCCTTCTTGTGTCCCTGTCTGTGACCATGAGTGGGGGAGAGAATGCTCTGCTTGGGGATGGCCTGGCTCCTGCTGCACAGGGGTGGTTCGAGACTCAGTCTTGAGCCAGTCAGAGGTTTCAGTCGAGGCTTATGGACCCTCTGGAAGCACAATTCTCTCACAATGTGGGCAATCCACTGGCCTCAGTACTTCCGCATACAGTAACTTTGGTTACTGTATGGGATTAACAAGGACTTCTGTTTATAACAGTGTTCCTTTGGTGACCCCAGTGGACCTTTTCTCCCCATGTGCACCCCCACTGGATGGGGCCAACGAGACGTCAGCAGGCACATTGCTAGCAGGGGCTCGATAAACACCTACTGTGGGGCTGGTCCCATCCTGTGTCCTGCTGGCAATGCAGCTGCCATGCTGTGAGGTCAAACATGTGGAGAGGCCCTGTGGGGGGACCTGAAGTGCTCTGGTCAGGAGCCCCAGCGGAGCTCCCAGACAACTGCCACCCGTACAAGTGAGCCTTCTCCAATAGTCAGCCCCAGCCGACAGCATATGGAGCAGAACCACCCACCTGAGCCCCGTTCCTCCTAAATCACGAGGGATAATAGATGGTTGTTTTAAACTGCAGAATTTCGGGACCGTTTGTTACACAGCTACCGATGACGGAAGCACATGTAAAACTCTTGGCTTAGACATAAGCCTGCCATATTTCCTTGCTGCCTTACTCTGTATTTCTCTCAATTCTGTGAGAGTTAAGAAGCCATCTGGAATCATGACGGGGGCGGGGGAGCAGGCACCACCCCCTTAACCCTGTATTTAGCAAAAGGCTGAGTTGCTATGTCATATGAGAAGTTTTGTTATGCCTTTATTGCTCAAAGCATTTTCAATCTCTTCTCATTTGAGTTCTAGAAACAGTCTACCTCCCCAACCTTTTAATGCTAAAATTTTTTTAGATTCTGTTTGTTACCTTTCTGCTTGCAAACTGCCAGTGCTTCCCTCATCTCCTTTTGACTGAGAACTTTCCACAATGCAGTGAACAATAGCCAGTTCACACTGCAGTCCCATGTCTGTTGCTGTTCCCTAGAGCTGCTGGGGAGCAGGCACATAGCCAGCTCCCCACTTGGCACTGGAGTCTCAGCTAATGTCTTGTTCTTGCAGGATACAGACTCCCAGCTGTTTGGTCCATGATGTGGATTCCTCCTGCCTGTCAATACAACTGCTAAGCCAGTGCCACATACATTTGTGTGCTTTCGTTTTGGTTATAGCAGAAACCCACTTCTGGTACCAATTTCCATTATCAGTTAGAATGGAATATACTACACGGGAACAAATAACCACAGACTTTTAATGACTGAACATAATGAAAGTGTGACTTCTCGCTCACAGAAAGCCTGGTAGTGGTGTTCTTGGCTGCTCTCCTTCAAGCTGGGACTCAGATCCCAGCTTCTCCCTGGTGGTGCTGCCTCACTTTCTCGCCCTGGGTAGAGAGTGTTGTGGTGTCACAACTCACAGCAACCTCATACTCTTGGGCTCAAACAATCCTCTTGTCTCAGTCTCCCAGGTAGCTGGGACTATAGGCACCTGCCACAATGCCTGGCTAGTTTTAGAGATGGGGTCTCTCTCTTGCTCAGGCAACCCACCGCAGGTAGCTTGGCTTTCCAGAGTGCTAAGATTACAGGCGTGAGATTGAGTCAGACACCCCATGTGAACCAGCGTAGATGCAGGAGCTTGGGAAATAGTTTTATGGCATGTCCAAGGAGAAAAAGAAAATAGTCCAGTGAATAACAGCTTTGTGGCAGTAGATGACAGCATGGACAGCAAGTGAGGGTGGACATGGAGGCTGTATGTCCCAATTGCCCACTCTCTACCCCCAGTCATCCCTTTGGCCTCCTAAGCTCACTGCTCGACCCCTGTCTTGACTGGGCAGGGGCATGAGGAGCCTCCTGCATCATTGGTGATGTTCTGTGCATTCCTCAAAACTCAGCACATAGTACTTAAGTGATGCATTATGTAGATGTCCCTTCTAAAGAAAGCAGTAACTACAGACAGAATTCTAGCTGTTAACTGCTGAAATACACAGAAGGCGCTGTCCTGATGTCTTCGGTTCACTTTGAAATGCTCTAAAAACAGGATGGGTGGAGGAAGGGATGCATAGTGGGATCGCTGTGAAAATGATAAGTAGCAAAGCGGTGAAGGCAGACTCCACTGTGAAATTACTTCAACTTTTCTATGTTTAAGTATCTTAACACTGAAAAAAATTGGACAGGGCCAGGTGCAGTGGCTCACGCCTGTAATCCTAGCACTCTGGGAGGCCAAAGTGTGTGGATCTCTTGAGCTCAGGAGTTTGAGACCACCCTGAGCAACAGTGAGATTTCATCTCTAAAAATAGCCAGGTGTTATGGCAGGCACCTGTAGTCCCTGCTACTTGGGAGGCTGAGAACAGAGAATCACTTAAGCTCGAAGTTTGAGGTGGCTGTGAGCTATCACACCATGGCACTCTACCAAGGGTGACATAGTGAGACTCTGTATCAAAATAATAATTTTTAAAAAGAAAAAACATGACAATTAAACATTGGGGAGAGGGTGACCAACCCACCCACGTCCAAGCCACTGACAGGCCACACTAACATGGCCCAAGCTTGAACATGGCCATGATGGGCTGGAAGTTTCAGGGCAGTGATGGGGAAGGCGGGCAGTAGGCTTGGTGGGGGAGGATGTGGAAAGAGGCAGAGGACTGGAATGGCATGTGGGGATGCAGGGCTTTTGTTTTTTGGAGTTGTCCTGTAACACCAGGGCATGGTGGAGGCTCGTGAGAGTGGTTGTGTGGAGGAGGAAGACTCAAGATGGAGGCGGAAGGGAGAAGTCCCGTGGGCTCAGCACCTGTGAGAAGCCAAAGAGCACTGTCTTTCCCCACGGAGGTCTTCAGCTGAGGGGCACGGTGTGATAGGGCTGGCCAAGAGAAGGCAGGAGTGAGTAGTGTCAGCAAGCACAAGTGTATTGAACTGAGACTTGGCCAGTATGCAGGCCCCAATACCCAGTGGGAAGCTGAGGGGAGGGCTGAGGTTCTGCCAGGTGGATATAAAGGCAAGCAGGGCCTGGGTGCCAAGGATGTATACTGGCCAGTGTGTGGAAGTGATGGCCAGGAATTCCAAGCTGGTGGGACGAGGCACCTAGAGAGAGAGAGGCACCACTGAGTGGGAAGGGCCTCTCTGCCACATGGGGAAGGGCTGGGTTGAGGGAGGTACACGTGGGTCCAGATCTTGGAGGCAGTGCAGTCACCAGAACAGGAAGTGCAGTAGGCCATGGGAATGGATGGTAAGGTGTTGAGGTCAAGATTGTTGAAGGTGAGAGGTTGAGGAAGAGGCTGAGCTCTTGGAAGGGTGAGCTGAAGCTATGGCTTGGACAGTGTGTTGCCAAGAACAGCTGGAGCAAGATGGTGAGCAGGGTGGTCAGGCAGGGCTGTGGGGGATGTTGATCGAGGGGGTGATCTGACAACTTGGGCTGCCGGAGGCTGGGTGGGAAGGAGGAGAAGGATTCTAGAAACAGTAATGGGGGGAGGGGAAGGACATCTCCCAGCCCATAGTCCATGAGGTGTGGGAGGTAAAAGACTGCTTTAAGAGGGCTGCAAGGGGCAGAAGCGGTTTCAGTAAGGCCAGAGAAAGTGGTCAGAATCATAAGGAGTTTGCTGATGACCAGGAGTTCCAGAATGCACAGTGATTTAGACACGGAATGGGAGTGCCCTAAAAGCAAGATAAAAGGCAGAAGAGCGCCAGGCGCAGTGGCTCACGCCAGTAATCCCAGCACTCTGAGAGGCCGAGGTGGGTCTGAATTTATGAGTTTGAGACTAGCCTGAGCCATAGCAAGACCCCCATCTCTAAAAAAAATAGCTGGGTGTATGGTGGGTGCCTGTAGTCCCAGCGACTTGGGAGGCTGAGACAAGAGAACTGTTTAAGCCCAAGAGTTTGAGGTTGCTGTGAGCTGTGATGCTACAGGACTCATCAGAGGGCAACAAACTGAGACTTTTTTTTTTTTTTTTGTGACAGAGCCTCACTTGCTTTCCCTCAGTAGAGTGCCATGCATCTTAGCTCACAGCAACCTCAAACTCTTGGGTTCAAGTGATCCTCTTGCCTCAGCCTCCCAAATAGCTGGGACTACAGGTGCCCACTACAATGCTCAGCTATTTTTAGAGACGGGGTCTCCCTCTGGCTCAGGCTAGTCTTGAACCTGTGAGCTCAGGCAGTCTACCCACCTTGGCCTCCCAAATTGCTAGGATTACAGGCATGAGCCACTTCACCTGGCTTTTTTTTTTTTTTTTTTTGAGACAGAGGCTCAAGCTGTCGCCATGGGTGCTGTGGCGTCATAGCTCGTAGCAACCTCCAACTCTTGGGCTCAAACTATCCTCTTGCCTCAGTTTTTCTATTTTTAGTAGAGACAAGGGTCTTGCTTTTGCTTAGGCTGGTCTTGAACTCCTGAGCTCAAGCAATTCACCCATTTCAGCCTCCCAGAGTGCTAGGATTACAGGCGTGAGCCACTGTGCCCGGCCAAGACTGTCTCAAAAAAAAAGGCAGAAGAGGGCGGCGCCTGTGACTCAAAGGAGTAGGTTGCTGGCTCCATATGCCAGAGGTGGCAGGTTCAGACCCAACCCCAACCAAAAACTGCAAAAAAAAAAAAAAAAGACAGAACAGGTTCACTTTGGATGGTCTAAGGACAAGTTCCATGACTGCCAGGGCAGCATGTAGTGGTCAGGTCGCTGGCCTTCAGGCAGAAGCTTGAAGCCAGCCATGCCATATCATGGCTTCCCTTGAATTCCATGAGGATAGCGTCCAGGCCAGGGCACCATGTATGCTGAGGAAAGTTCTGTGGTAGGGCATGGAGGGCTCACCTGACATGAACGGGGACATGGCAGGGCCTTTGCATAGAGCAGGTGAGAAGGTCCAACTGTGGGCCTCCCACAGTGGTGATGAAAGGACTCAGCTCCCAGAGGGGCCAACACCACTAAAGAGGCCAGGGTGTTGGGCTGTGAGGTTTGCTAGAAAGCTGGGTTCCAGGCTCGGCGCCTGTGGCTCAATCGGCTAAGGCGCCAGCCACATACACCTAAGGTGGCAGGTTCAAATCCCCAGCCTGGGCCCGCCAAACAACAATGATGGCTGCAACCAAAAAATGGCCGGGCGTTTTGGCGGGCACCTGTGGTCCCAGCTACTTGGGAGGCGGAGGCAGGAGACTCACTTGAGCTATGAGCTGTGATGCCATGGCACTCTACCCAGGGGGATAG
>CAUYQV010180281.1:0-18411 GCA_963574575.1 Galagoides demidoff
CTATAAACAGACACTCCCAGGTCCTGTGCAGGTGCTAGCGCAGCTCCCAGAACTCCAGCAAACACATTCCTTGTCTCCATGCACTATGACAAAGGCTGTCACAAAGGATGCAGGTGGCAGCCAGATGGAAGAAGAGCATCGGGCAGAGCATGTGGGAAGGGCTGAGGAGGGTCCGCCCCTCTCTGGAGCAGCACCCCAGGGGCCTCTGTGTGTTCTACTGTCCAGAAGCTCCTCCACGCCCTGTCCCTCTGAGTGCCCGTGGAGACGTTAGGAAGGCGTTAGTGATTAATCCTGGGCACTGGTGATTGACTGGACCGTCTTCCCTCCCTGGAGGTTGAGGCATCGGGCTGAAAGTCCCACCTTTGTAATGCAGCCCCCACCGTGAAGCTACAAGCTACGTAGGGGCCCCCAGTCAGTCATTTCATCAGCACACAAAAGACAAATGTGTCACTCCAGACATTCCAAGCTTTAGGAGCTGTGTGCCCAAAACTGGAGGCAGAGACCAAATATACATTTCTGATTTTATCACTGCAGTGTTAAAAAATGGTAGTATTAGTCATTTATTTTGGTCATTTATTAAAAAACTATGATGCATTTAGTACATTTCGGTACAAGATAGTTCTTTTAAACCACACATTCTGAGGATTAAAATTATAATGTAATATCCTATTATCACCACCATAGCTCGTAATTATTAAAAATGGCTTGCTTTGGTAAACATTACTCCAAGAATTTCATAAATCACTGTTTTCAGCTCCAAGTTTGCAATGAAAATATTTTTAAGCCTCTATCTTTTTGCTAAGTGAATACATTTTTCTTTCTTTCTTCTCTCTCTCTCCCTCCCTTTTCTTTAGAAACAAGGTCTAGGGCAGCGCTTATGGCTCAGTGGGTAGGGTGCCGGCCCCATATACCGAGGGTGGCAGGTTCTAACCCAACCCCTGCCAAACTGGAACAAAAAATAGCCAGGCGTTGTGGCAGGTGCCTGGGGGCTACTTGGGAGGCTGAGGCAAGAGAATCGCCTAAGCCCAGGAGTTGGAGGTTGTTGTGACCTGTGACGCCATCGCACTCTACTGAGGGCAACAAAGTGAGACTCTGTCTCTAAAAAAAAAATAAAATAGAAACGAGGTCTCTCACTCTGTCACCCAGGCTAGAGTACAGTGGAACAATTATAGCTCAGGGTAGCCTTAAATTCCTGGACTCAAGTGATCCTCCTGCCTAAGCCTCCTGAGTAGCTAGGACTACCAGCGCCCTACACCACAACCAGCTAATAATTTTCTTTTTTTTAGAGAGGGGGTCTTGCTATGTTGCCTAGGCTGGTCTCAAACTTCCAGGTTAAGGGATCCTCCTGCCTCAGCCTCCCAAGTCACTGGGATTACAGGGATGAGCCACTATATTCAGTCATTTTCAATTTCAATCCAAAGTATTTACCAATATCATTATGTCAAATGAGGAGCTATAAATCAAAGACTCAATAATAATCCTTTTTTCTCTTCATACTCCTGGGTGCCATCTGATCAATTATAATAATAATAATCATATGCTTCCTTTTTTGTGTACAGAAAGGCAAATTTTAAAACTAAGATAATCATTCAACATTTATTTTCCTGGAGACAGTCTGACTCTGTTTCCTGGCACAGAGTTCAGTGGCATCATCATAGCTCACTTCAACCTCAAACTGCTGGGCTCAAGGGATCCTCCTGCTGGAGACTCCCAAGTAGCGTGTGCTACCACACCTGGCCAATTTTTTATGTTATTTGTAGAGACAAAGGTCTTTGCTGTTGCCCAGGCTGGTCTTGAACACCTGGTTTTAAATGCTCTTCCTGCTTTAGCCTCTGCACCTGGCCTAATCATTCAACTTTTTTTTTTTTTAGAGACAGAGTCTCATTTTGTCACTCTCAGTAGAGTGCTGTGGTGTCACAGCTTACAGCAACCTCTAGCTCGTGGGCTTAGGCGATTCTCTTGCCTCAGCCTCCCAAGTAGCTGGGACTACAGCAGCCTGCCATAACGCCTGGCTATTTTTTGTTGTTGCAGTTTGGCAGGAGCCGGATTTGAACCCACTACCCTCGGTATATGGGGCCAGTGCCCTACTCACTGAGCCACAGGCACCGCCCCCAATCATTCAACTTTTTAAAGGTCTCCAATAACTAGAGACCCTGAAAGTTCTCAATGGCCATCCTTCAATAATGTCATTGTAAAAAAGACAATGAAAGTTCATTCTGCAGACACCTCTGGAGAGCCTCGCAGTTGAGGACCAGGTCCTGTTCCACTGCTTGGTCACTTTCACTCCGCATCTGCAAATGAAATAAATTCCATTAGATTTCATCTGGTTTTCTCCTTGTGGCTTTTTTTTTTGAGACAGAGCCTCAAGCTTTCCCCCTGGGTAGAGTACTCTGGCATCACAGCTCACAGCAACCTCCAACTCCTGGGCTTAAGCGATTCTCCTGCCTCTGCCTCCCAAGTAGCTGGGACCACAGGCACCCACCACAACACCCGGCCATTTTTTGCTTGCAGCCATAATTGTTGTTTGGCAGCCAGGCTGGATTCGAACCTGCCACCTTAGGTGTATGTGGCTGGCACCTTAACCACTTGAGCCACAGGTGCTGAGCCATCCTTGTGGCTTTCTGTGGACCTGCCCTCTACAATACAGTAGCTAGGACCTACATGTAGCTATTTAAATTTAATTAAAATTTTAAAATAAGCTACACAGGTGCAGTATTTACAAGCATAATATATCCATAATCACTGAGTTACTGGATCACACTGCAGCAGACACAAAGAAAGCCCATTCATTAAGTGCCTTCCTCTGTTACTTGTATTTTTTGCTTACCTGCCCATAATGAACAATGCATATTTTTGTGAATTGTTAGAACCAAAACGGAATATTTTTCCAACTTCATCCAACTGAGTTTATGATCTAGTTTATCTTCTTTTAAATCACATTGTGTCAGCTATGGCTTCTCTCTAGACCCACATTTTTTAGTCGTCTTCTACCTGCTGTTTTCTCTAACACTGTAGAACGTTGGCTGAGTTGTGATCACATGCAGACCGAACAGCACTGCCCAGTGAGATTTTCCTTTTACTGTTCTGTTGTATTACGCCCATATGTTTTTCTAGCAGTTTTTTCCCTGAAATTCACTGGTCTCCTGGGCAGTAGTACAGTGATTCTACAGTAGGTGGCAGCAACATCGAATCTCACGTTTACACTATATTATGGTAGAGCAAATATTAATGCTGGGGCTTCTTTTTCTTTTAAAACTTTCTTTTCCAGAATATTACTGGGGTACAAACATTTTAGTTACATGAATTGCTTTCGTACAGTTTAAATCAAAGTTATAAGTGCACCCTCTCTTGTTACTTTTTAACTCCAGGGATGATTGGACCCGCAGTCTTCTTAGTAGCTGCGGGATTCATAGGCTGTGATTATTCTTTGGCTGTTGCGTTCCTGACCATATCCACAACCCTGGGAGGCTTTGGCTCTTCTGGATTTAGCATCAGCCATCTGGATATTGCTCCTTCGTGAGTACTGATATACACACGTGATGTGATTGAGTTTAACTCTTTTATTTTAATCATGGTAAAATATATATAACATAAAATTCAACATTTTTAAGTGTACAGTTCTATGGCATTAAAACATTCACACTGTTATGCAGCTGTTGCCCCCCAGCAGCTCTACAACTCTTTCATCTTTTCCTCCCCCCCCCAATGGCGCCCCCTCCTAGGCTGTGGCAACCGTAATTCTACTTTCCGCCTCCATTAATTTAACTACTGCTGGAATGACACCAAGATTCTTTGATTTTAACTGGAATTATATTTTATGGTAACACTGGTTATCTCACAAATAACTTAAAGGCCTAATTGGAAAAAAATAATGGCCTAATAGGACTTCATAAATGTTTAGATGATTTGTATGAAAAATAAATTAGTAAATGCCATTTTTAACTAAGTTTGTATTTTAACTGAGCTCTTTCACCACCTTGAGGTTTTTTACCCAAAATATCAAACCTAAATCTAATGAACCCTCCAGGACTAGTGTAGATACTCCCTCCCAGTGTGCAGGAACACAGGAGACATAAGATCAGGTGTTAAATGGCACCTCAGGGATGCAGTCTGCAAAATCCTGAATTTAGGACTACCTATAGGCAACCATCCTGGCTTCTTCAATTAAAAAGAGATAGCAATTAAAAAATTAATACACACAACAATTTGGAAAGCTGCTCAGTGCCTGGTATGTAACCTGATACGCTGCTGCTGTGTGATTCCACTCATGAAAAGCTCCTGATCAGGGGTCAGCAGCCTTTGGAGCCAATGCCCAAGACAGCGCTCGTGTGTGTGGAGCAGAGCTCCAGGTCACTGCAGTCAGAGCCCAGGCGTGGGGCTCACAGGCCGCCTCTCTTTACTCAGCGTGTACTGAATGGGCACAGGTGTCATGCAGGGTAGAGGATACAATAAAGGGAAATAAAACACGACTTTGCAATGAGGCTATGGAGTCAGACTCAGGAAGCGTCAACTGGAGGACAGTTACATCTTAAAACACATAGTACTAGAGTTAACACAATAGAGATTCTGAGAGGACTCAGAATCAGCAGGAGCCGAGCTAAACAGAGAAGGCTTCCTGGAAGTGCTGAGCAAG
Source organism: Galagoides demidoff (assembly GCA_963574575.1). NCBI lineage: Eukaryota > Metazoa > Chordata > Mammalia > Primates > Galagidae > Galagoides > Galagoides demidoff. The sequence goes on from CAUYQV010180281.1 coordinate 4,634, forward strand.
CAGTTAGCATGGAAGGAGTCTGGATTTCAGGTAGCAGGTAAAGGTGTGAGTAAAAATAAGTAGCAGGAGCTGTGCGCAGTGGCTCACAGCTGTGATCCTAGCACTCCAGGAGGCCGAGGCAGGAGGATCGCCTGAGCTCAGGAGTTCAAGGCCAGTCTGAGCAAGAGTGGGACCCTGTCTCTACTAAAAATTAGCTGGCATAATGGTGGGTAGGCTGAGGCAAGAAGATGGCTTGAACCCAAGAGTTTGAGGTTGCTGTGAGCTATGACAGCACAGCACTCTAGCCTGAGCAACAGAGTAAGAGTCTGTCTCAAAAAAAAAATGAGTAGCAGGAATGAATGTGACGGGTGTGAGCAGCTGGAACGAAAGGTGTCTGGATCTGAAGCTGTGACTGCAGTAGTACGAGGAAATCGGGCTGCGTGGATGGGGCAGGGCAGGCCACTCAAATCAGGCAGAAGACTGCAGGTTTCTGAAGGTCAGAGTTAAACCATAGGTTTTTTTAGTACAGAGGAGTGACCTGAAAAAATTATGACTATTCAAATGAAAGTTTATATAGCTTGAGAGACAGTTCAACCACACATAAATATCCTTAACAAGATTTATGCTAATAGGTTCTGGTTCTTGATCAGATACTAGTTATGTGCTTGTGTTTACCTTATAAAAATTCAACAAACTTTACATGACGATTTGTCTACTTTTCCTGATGTATTTTACACTCAAAAAAAAATTTGAGTACACCTGGTAAAAATGTGAGGAAGAGCTGTGACCACCACATGTTACCCGTCTACATCTGTGAACCCACGGATCATAAGTGAACTAATCACCTATCACTAACTTGTCCAAGGTCACACATTGTGAACAGAGGAGCTGGGTCAGGAGTCTCCAGGTTTCCTGATAATCAGCCCAGTATGACTTCTTTGGAGAAAATGATAAGCATTTTGTTCTTTTTGAGATGGTGTATACAGGAGATCTTGGGTATGGCAGTCCTCCGTAGGCTACGTATTAGAGAAATCAATGGTTTATTAACATTTACTAAATACAGAAGAAATTCTTCAAAGATCTGCATCTAACCATAGATACAAATATCCCAGTCCCCTAAGATTTACTCTTAAAATACATGGTTACATTTGAGAAACTCTTCCCAAGCTTAATAAAATGCCTTTTTTGTCAGATACACAATGTATACCCAACTTGTCTACTTTGGAGATAAGGTGCACAGATTTAGCTGTAAGCAAATATGTAATTAGTGGACCAAGTTAAACTGTATGTTCAATATGATCTCATGTCTGTCACAGCCCACCGCTGCTGCCACCGCATGTCAGGGCCCAGGACTGGCCAGGTCTCCCCTGACTTATCTAGGTGCCTGGATCAGGCCGCTGTGCTATATTATCTGGCTCAGGAACAATTGCTCTTAGGTGCCTGGGGGCTATTTACTTTAGCAGAAGAGAGAGAGAGTCTTTGAGGGTAAAGCACTCTTAGACTAGATCTTGATAGTCTTTAACAGAGCTTAGTTCAGCAGAGAGACGCTGTGCTGGCATTCTGCAGGCAGGAGAGGAGATAGAGTCAGAGTAAGCAGGTCGGTGATAGAATGACCTATCACCGACCTGCCTACTCTGACTCGGGACTGCCTTCTCCTCCAGCCTAATATAGGGCTGATCTCGTGCCTCTCAACACCACAGGTGTAGTGTTAGGAGAGCTAAATCCCTCCCCATGCCTTTTTCACCAAGGTGTTCCATTATTGAACTACGCAGACGTTACTTGTATAACTCTCAGTCCTCCTAACCATCGGCTGTACGGGCTGCTACACACGTCTACAATAATATACTGGAAATATATACATATAGATAAAAATAATGAGGATGTTCACCAAAATGTTAATGTTAATGATCTCTGTGAAAGAATGATAATTTATCTTCTTACTATTTTTCTATTTTATTATTAATGCTCAACAATTAATTACAATAGAATTTTGTAAGCATGAAATACACTCTTTTATTAAATTTGAAAAATCTAAGCTAGACACACCAAGCTTCTTACCCACATAGTCACATACGTGTACGAAAATCACACCTCAACACTTTCTTATAACCCTTTAAAATGGATCATTTCAACGGCCTGTTCCTCCATGGAATGTTAAAAGGCTAACTGCTGAAATGCAAGTTTTTCACCTGCTGAACATAAAATCTTGTTTCAGTGAGACATTTCATTTAGACATGAAATTTCCTAAGAACACACCCTGGGAGTAGAGTCGGTAGCTAGTGGCAGAAGTCGCTCCTGTGGGTGGCACGGTAACAAACCTCTGTGAACACGTCCCTGCAGGTATGCCGGCATCCTCCTGGGGATCACCAACACCTTCGCCACCATTCCAGGAATGGTCGGGCCTGTCATTGCTAAAAGTCTGACCCCCAACGTAAGTAATCTGCTTTCAAACTGAAAAGGTTTTGGAGGTATATATCCATGTCAAACTTGATATACAAGTATTTAATTAAGGGTAAAGTTCCAAATACTTTTTCTTATGAAATTCTATTTAGCAGCAAAATGTTGCTAAATTTTGGGTGGGAAAGTATATTTTCATTTTTCAGTAGGGGGGGGCGGGTTAAGACAGAGTCTCACTATGTTGCCTGGGGTAGCGTGCCCTGGCATAATAGCTCACAGCATCCTAAAACTCGTGGGCTCAAGAGATCCTCTTGCCCCAGCCTCATGAGTAGCTGGAACTTCAGGCACCCACCATGCCACCCAGCTAATTTTTCTATTTTTCATGGAGACAGCATTTTGATCTTTCTCAGGCTGGTCTCAAACTCCTGAGCTCAAGCAATCCACCTGCCTCAGCCTCCCAGAGTGCTAGGATCATGGGCATGAGGCACTGCCCCCAGACAAAGGAATGTGTATTTTTTTAAGGAATGCTCTTTGGCTTTTAGAAAGAACAGCACAACTAAGTTAAATAAGATCTTACAGCTGAAACCGCACAGGTAATTAAAAGTTGTGTAATTTTACCAGATAAACAATTTTTGTCTTTGAACAAATAAAAATTGGCAATGTAAAACTATTCAAAAAGTGGGCCACAAAGGAAATCATGCAAGAATGCGTGAGGAACAGTGGAAGGAACTGAGGATGATCAACAGACCAGCAGACATGGGAAGGCAGACTCGTATCTTCACATATTCGAAGGCTACTAAATGAGAGACAGAGGCCAGGTGCGGGGGCTCACATCTGTAATCCTGGCACTCTGAGAGGCCGAGGCAGGAAGATACCTTGAGTTCAGGCATTCAAGACCAGCCTGAGCAAGAGCAAGACCCCATGTCTACTAAATATAGATGGCAGTAGTCCCAGCTACTCGGGAGGCTAAGGCAGGAGGATCACTTGAACCCAGGAGTCTGAGGTTGCTGTGAGCTAAACTGAAGCCAAGGCACTACCCTGGGCAACAGAGTGAGACTTTGTCTCAAGAAGAAAAAAAAAGGTGGAGGCACATTCTCAGCAGTTCCACAAAGACAGATGCAGAGAAGCTGTGAAGAGGCAGACATCAGAAAGACATTTTCTGTTCAAAGCTGTTACTTTATGGAACGGGCTGCCTTAAGAGTTAGTAGCCCTGAAATAGTCAAACATTTACTCAACAGCCATTTCTTAAGTGATCATTAATATTCTAGATACTGAGGATTCAAAGCAAAATGATCAGCTGCTTCTACACTTGAGAAACTTACAATTTAGAGATTATATATAATCAAATAAAGTACACAGTGACAGATGCTGCAGGAGAATGTATGCAGAGAGGAAACAGCCTCTGTTCCAGGGTGGGAGGTGGTGTGGCAGGGGCCAGGCACAGGCTGGGCAGGGCGCGGGGCCGCTGGGGCAGGCCAGGCCCGGGCATCAGGCCTGAAGCTGGAAGGCGGCACAGGGCCTGGCCAGTAAGCATAGCATTTTAAAAGTCTCCTACACCATTTAAGAAATTTAAATAAGTGATCTCAAAAGCCCCTTCCAACTCCCAGTCTTCTACCATTTAAACACATCTAAAGAACTAGTGGAATATCTCCTTCAAAAGGCAGACTTAAGCCTCTGAAAGAGAATTAATGTCCTTTGTTCCGTCTTTGTGATGCAATTAACACCATTTCTAATCATGAAAATTTCAGAACATAGAGAACTTATTACCAAATACACAGATTTCAGACACACGTTTTCACCAGAGGTAGTGGGGTTTTTGTGTTTTTTGTTGTTTTGTTTTTTAAGACAGTCTCACTCTGTGCCTTTTACAAAGTGGACTGCAGATAAATTTTCTTTCGTTTGCATTTTTCCTTCTTCCCCACAGAACACTGTCAGAGAATGGCAAACCGTTTTCTGTATCGGTGCTGCGATCGATGTATTCGGTGCTGTTTTCTTTTCACTATTCGCCAAAGGGGAAGTGCAGAACTGGGCCCTCGACGATCACCATGGACACAGAAACTGAAGGAACCAGTCAGTGATGCTGTGTCTGTTAATGTATTGTTATCCATCATGTATCCTAGAAGTGCCTTTGATACTTTAGTGTGTAAGTGTTGTGTATTTTAAAAAATTGTACTTGTATGAAATTTTTAAAGCTTGTAATCATGAAATGTCACTTGTTGCCAGATTAGTAAAATAAACTATATTTAATTATGAGTAATATATGCTGGAACTTACACTTCAGGCTCACGTACCCGGCTGCTAGGCAGGATGAAGTAGGGAGGCCTGTTTATTTTTAACAGCCATATTTATGGGAATGAACTGAAATGGACTCCCAATATTTTTGCTTAATTAAACCAGATAATAATTCTCAGGTATCACTAGTAAGCACCTGGTTGTGTCCTCTTTCCTCCTAAGTATTATGTATCAGCTCTCTCTGATGCGTAGATTTCCAACTTCAGCACCTCTCCGTGGAGCTGCCAGCCCCTGTGTAGCTTGGCCTGGGAACTGGACTGAGGGAAGCATTCCCTCCCTGGATTCAGGGACAGAGCGCCCAGGCTGAGTGTCACATCTCTGGACGACATTCACCTCCTGGGCTGTTAATGAGAAGCCCTGGGACACACAGCTCCTTCTCCTCCCTGCACAGCAGAACACTGACAGGCCTGTAACCCGCTGAGATAACAGGCAACAGCATCTTTGTTTAAAACTGCTTTCGCACAGATCAGAGTATATAAATTTTGGGTTCTATTAAGCCATACAAGAATCTTTTAAATGTTTTTCTTTGTGTTCTGTCAGTCTTCACTTCGGCTCTGGTTACAGTTTAAAGTACCTTTGGAAGGCCGCCTCACCCAGGCCCAGTGGGCGATCATTTCACGGCTGGTTCCCTTTACTTTTCCACTTGTCTTCCTGACCGTCTTCCAGTGGTTTCTGAGCATGCTAGGGGCATCTATGTGATTTAAAACTTGATTTATGTTTTGTTGCATTTGTTCAACACTACCTGAAACATTTTAATTGAAACCATTTACTGTAATATGATGTGAATACAGTTATATAATTTTTTTAAATTTGTAAATAGCTTTAAGTTGTTATGGCAGCATTTCCTTTATAAATCATTGAAATAAACCTTTTTGGACTGATACTTGGATCTGACAGTTCTGTGATACCTGCTGGTGTCCACAGTGACTGGCTGACATCTTTTTTGCAGCTTCCTCCAGCCATACATATACAAAGCAAATCATGTGACCAAAACATGTACACTCCCGTAATACGCTGAATTAGAAAACCCAGCAGACCGTCCACAATTCACCACCCTACCAGCCACCTCCTTAAGTTGACCTAATTTTCACAGACCAGACATGCACCACATCTACATATCAGGACAGGAGGCCTAGTTCCTCGTATTGACCAGTTTGTTACAGAACCACCTTACAGAGGTTCTACCATAAATAAAAAAATAAAAAGGAGGTCATGGCAACCCCAGCTTGAGGCTGGTAGTTCAGAAGTGCTGGAGGCCCAGACTTAGCCCTATTCAGTGTCTGCATGGGGGTTGGGGGCAGGTAGACAGTGTCAGAATTCAACAGGAGGAGCCCAGCTGGGGTCTGCTGCTGACCTGATTGCCTACTTAATATGTGGGGGGGGGGGGGACCCACACATTTGATCATAGGAGTCTTCTGTGTTGATTGGTATGTGGGAGAATAGGAAAAAAACACAATTTGAGTTGTTTTTTATTTACAAACAAGTGGTTACTTCCAGAGAGAAGAAAAAAAGTGATTAGGGAAAGAAAAGAGAATCCGTTTTCACTCTGTCAGCTGTGGCAGGGTGACCTACCCACGGGAATAATCGCTTAGAAACAAAACTAAACACCTGCTGTCAGGCTGCTGTGATCCCCCCAGGTTCCTGCTGTCCACTCAGGCGGCTGTGATCCCCGCCAGCTTCCCCGCTGTCCACTCAGGCGGCTGTGATCCCCGCCAGCTTCCCCGCTGCCCACTCAGGCGGCTGTGATCCCCGCCAGCTTCCCCGCTGCCCACTCAGGCTGCGGTGATCCCCGCCAGCTTCCCTGCTGCCCACTCAGGCTGCGGTGATCCCCGCCAGCTTCCCCGCTGCCCACTCAGGCTGCTGTGATCCCCGCCAGGTTCCCGCTGCCCACTCAGGCTGCGGTGATCCCCGCCAGGTTCCCGCTGTCCACTCAGGGTCCTGTGATCCCCGCCAGGTTCCCGCTGCCCACTCAGGGTCCTGTGATCCCCGCCAGCTTCCCAGCTGCCCACTCAGGGTCCTGTGATCCCCGCCAGGTTCCCAGCTGCCCACTCAGGCTGCTTTGATCCCCGCCAGGTTCCTTGCTGCCCACTCAGGGTCCTGTGATCCCCACCAGGTTCCCACTGCCCACTCAGGCTGCGGTGATCCCCGCCAGGTTCCCCGCTGCCCACTCAGCCAGCTGTGATCCCCACCAGGTTCCCAACTGCCCACCGGACTCCCCAGCTGACTGTGCTCTCTGCACCTGAGACTGTTTAAAATCTCCACCCTCACTTCCCACCCATGTTCCGAATAACAGTGGCTTCGTCAGTTCCAGTCTTTGAAACCTTCCACGCAAAACATCACCACATCACCTTCCTTAACCTGCGAAAAGTTCTGTGTCCCAAGTTACCGCAGCCTGGCTCTGGAGTCATTTTTGGTTCTGCCTCCCTCGTCTCCCGCTCTACCACCTGCCCATGTCTAAACAACCACCTGTCTTGTCCATTCCAGTTTGTTCATTTCTCTAGAATGTTTTTTTTTCTTTAACCCCTCTGCCATCTCCTAGGTAAGAGCCTTGTAGCTTTGTCTCCACCAAGAACAGAAAAGTTAAGTGGTCTCACTGCCTTTGGTCTGACCCTCTTCTGTCCCAGCTTCCCACCAGTGCTGGGTTAATAGTTCCAATACAACTCATCGCCCTGATAAAGGGGGCCCCCAAGGTGAGACCCTACTTCCCCTGCCTGCCCGGCAACTCTGCTGCCAATGTCCCAGCCTCTCCCCCCACCCTCTGTTGCAACATCCTTCCCTCCGTGATAGGGACAGGTGGTGCCCCAGCCAGCTCAGCCTAGCGGGGCTGGAGGATCTGCTGCCTCCTTCTTGGCAGTGTTGGTGGCAGCAGCCAGCAGAGGAACCAGCAGGCTGGAGCGTAGGCAAGCAGGGGGAGTTTTCCCCAATGGAGGCTCCAGTAGCCAAAAGAACCAGACCGGGAGGCGGGGTGGAGCGGTTACACTGGCCATTCCTCCAGTGCATCCCTGATTGGTCTATTTTCAAAATCTGCTTCTGATTGGTCTGGTTTCAAGACCTGAAAGCTCACTGGACAATTGCCCCTATATTAGCCCCTAAGCAGCGAGCCCAAAGCAGACCTCCTCAGACCTCAGAGAGAGAGCAGAAGAGCAAGAGCTGTAACACTTGTACTGCTCATCCTTCTTTGCAAGGAGGTTTGTCTCTTTGTAAGATCTGTAACACTTTTATTACTGCTGATCCTGCTCTGCAAGGAGGTTTGGTTCCTTGTGAGAGCTGTAACACTTGTTGAATAAAACCTGACCTACTGCTGATCCTGTGGTCTGTCTCTTCATTCTTCGAATGGCCCAGACCAAGAGCCTGGAAATCCAGTATCAAAAATCTGGTATCAGATTTGGTGAGCCAGCCAGGAGAAAAGACCAAGTACCGGGAAAGATGGTGGAAAGAAGACATCCGTGATAAGTAATGGGACTGCTTAACTCTGTCCTATTTTTCTCTATCATGATCCTACTGGAGATTGCCCATCAGCCTGGAAATATGCCTAGTGTGAATGCTGACTTCCAGGTCACAGGCAAGGGGAGCAAACTTGCTGATTCTCCTTGGCTTCAGAAAGAAGGGAAAGGGAACCTGATCCTGTCCTCTGTTTATTCCTTTTCCCTGGTGGAGAACCGAGTAAGGAGGTAACACCCAGAGGCCCTGGGGTCCCCAGCAATGGTTCTGACCCCAGGACTTGGGACGGCCTCTGAAAACTTGTGCTCTCCCAGCTCTTACTATCTTCTCTTCCATGGTCCCAAACGTTTCCTAGTTATCTCTATAAACCTCTGCTGCTTCTCTCTCTCTCCTTGTAGTTCACATACTTTGAATGTTGGTAAAGGATTGCTTTACATATTTAGTTGGGTTTGTTACCAGTTAATTCTGGTATTTTTCAGATGTTTTAAGTGTTCCAAATGTTATAGGTGTGTTGTAAGATCCTTTTTATTGCCTTGCATTGCAGAACTAAAATAGGTTGGTTTTTTATGTGTCTGAGGAAAAAAACTGACCTTGTTAGAAAAAGTCAGCCCCAAACTAAGGGCAAAATGACTCCCCAGCCTCGGCGCCTGTGGCTCAATCGGCTAAGGCGCCAGCCACGTACACCTAAGGTGGTGGGTTCGAATCCCCAGCCCAGGCCCGCCAAACAAGGATGGCTGCAACCAAAAAATGGCCAGGCATTGTGGCGGGCGCCTGTGGTCCCAGCTACTTGGGAGGTGGAGGCAGGAGACTCGCTTGAGCCCAGGAGTTGGAGGTTGCTATGAGCTGTGATGCCATGGCACTCTGCCCAGGGGGATAGCTTGAGGCTCCATCTAAAAAAAAAAAAAAAAAATGACTCCCCTGAACAGTTTATCTGGGCAACCAGAGGCCTGTGAAGGGAAGCCCGGAATGACTCCCCAAGGTGGGAATGGCCCTAAACTTTGGCTACCATTCATGACCCTGGGTATTTGATTTCTTCTGGTGTGGGGAAATTTAAAATAATTCTAGGTTTCTCTAGGACTTCAGCTGAGTGCAACTAATTGTGATACAAAGGTTCAAAGGGTCTCTCAACTCAGCCCTGATTTGTGACTAAATTTAGTTATCATGACCTTACTAACCTTTGAGAAGGAAAGGGAAGTTAAAAGACGTAGCATTTAAGCCTATGGGGAATTTAGTAAAAGCTTACAGAGATTCTATAGCGTTAAATGTGCAAACATTGCACAACCATTTTCTCCAGGATGGGGCTTATCCCCACTTTGATTGATACTCTTGAGGCTAGTGGGGGGAAGGTGCAGAAAGCAGGGGGGCAGAATCCATGTATCAGGTGGGACCAGGCTCCCTGGACCTGATTTCTCTGAGCTGTGCTGCTGGCACGATATAAGCACAGGAGACCCAGCGAGCACAAAGCGCTACACTGGTAAGAGGGGCTAATTCCAGACAAGCGCAGAGGCTGAGGAGGCCACTCTCCTCAGGGTTTCTTCCCCAAACATTGGAGGGATGCTTCCTTTTGTTTGGTCGGAAGGCTTCTTGGGTTGGTCAGAGGACGCTCTGGACGACTCAGGAATAGAGGGTGGGATTGATTCAGACGATGGGCGTTTGTTCTTTCCCACAGATGGGTATGGGTATTCTCTCATCAAGAGAACACCCCGCTGGGCTATATTCTGGAGCACTGGGACATGTTTGATCCCCAGGCACTGACAAAGGAATGCATGATTTTCTTCTGCACCCAGGCCTGGCCTCAGTATCCACTCTCCACTGGTGAACAATGGCCCCCAGATAGTACTCTTAATTATAACACCATTTCCCAACCAGACATGTTTTGCAAACAAGAAGAAAAGTGGTCTGAGGTACCCTATGTGCAAGTGTTCTTTACCCTCAGGAACAGACCCCCACAATTGTATAAGGCCTGTGAGGAATTCTTGAAAAGGACCCTACTACTACCTAGATCAAAACCACCATCTACTTCTCCCACAGCCTCCTCCATGTGTTCAGAAAGCCCCAGGAGAGAGGCTGTCCCAAGAGCTTTTTCTGGTCCTGCAGGGGCCCCCAGAAGGCAACCATATCCTTCTTTGTGTCCCTTAGTTGAGACTGCTAGGGGTGAAAAGGGAACTGCAGGAGTATACACACCATTTTCTTTAACAGATTTAAAGCACATTAAAGTCCATTTAGGAAAATTTTCTGATGACCCCGATAAGTACATAGATGTTCTCCAGGGGTTAGGGCAAAGCTTTGACCTCACTTGGAGGGACATAATGTTATTACTAGATCAAACGCTAATGCTTAATGAAAAGAATGAAGTCCTGAATGAAGCAAGGAAGTGGGGTGATTTATGGTTCGTGTCCAATACTGATGGCAGTATGTCTCCTGGGGAAAGGGACAGATACCCCACGGGAAGGCAGGCAGTTCCCTTTCAGAATCCTGAATGGAACCCTGAAGGGAAAGTGACTGGTCGCGTAAACGCTTCCTAACATGTATTCTAGAAGGTTTGCACGGATCCAAAACAAGCCTGTGAATTATGCCAAGTTGTCTACTATTTGCCAGGAGCAAAATGAGAATCCCTCAGCCTTTCTTGAGTGGCTTAGGGAGGCAATGAGAAAACACACCCAATTGACACCCGACTCCATAGAGGGCCAAATTATTTTAAAAGATAAATTTATCACTCAAGCAGCTCCAGACATTCAAAGAAAACTCCAGAAATTGGCTCTAGGCTCATATCATAACCTGGAGAATCTTAAAACAGCCACTATGGTCTTTTATAACCAAGATCAGGAGAAAGAGGAGGAAAAAGAGAAAAGGGATCAAAAAAGAACAACAGCTCTAGTAATGGCCCTCTGACACACGGGCACCTTTCAGGGGCAGAGGAAGGCTGGAGAGGCAAAGAACAAGTGCTCAGACCGTCCACTTCAGAAGAGACTGCCCCCAGCAGTACCACTGGCTGGGTAAGCCACCTGGCCCCTGTCCAGAATGTAAGGGTGACCATTGGAGGGTGGCCTGTCCCCAGAGGCAAAGGCCTCCCGGGACAGTGATCCCATTCACAACTACACTGGACTGAAGATTCCTGGGACAGATTCTCAAGGCTCCAGCTTGTGTCATCACCCCTCAGGAGCCCCGGGTTTGCCTTATAGTGGATAGAATTTCTCCTGGACACTGGAGCAACCTTTCCCGTACTCCTCTCTACCCCTGGTCTTTTATCCCCCAAATCTGTAACTATACAGGGGGTGTCTGGAAAGCCGGTTACCAAATTTTCTCTCAGCCTTTGAGCTGCAATTGGGATGACTGACTGTTCTCTCATGCTTTCCTAATCATGCCTAAAAGTCCTACTCCCCTTTTTTGGAGAGGAACATACTGAATAAAACAGGAATAACCATTTATGTCCATTGATTGCCCAACTACATTTTCACATTGAAAACTAAAGGAGCCTTTTTCTCCTGGGAATCTAGTCATGATCAAAACTCTTCCCTCTAATTCACCTTCCCTAACCCCAACTTGGGAAGGTCCCTTTCCTGTTATCTTATTGTCTCCTACAGCTCTTAAAGTTATGGGTGTGGATTCCTGGATACATCATTCACGAATAAAATCCTGGAACCCTCCACCTTCTATGAAAGTAGACTATGAAGAGAGCCAACCACAGTCCACCTACTCTTGTGAACCTAAGGAAAGTTTGAAGTTATTATTTCAAAAACAATAACATCAATAAAGTAATACCTCTAACCTAACATGGTTCTACCTTGGCCTTTTACTAATTATATTAAACAAATATATTTTCCAGAAATCTCATCAAGCCATGCCTCCCACAATAAAAATGGTTTAACTACCCCCTCTATCATCACCCAATTCAGCAGGAAGGCAGTTAGATCGAGTCTTCACCCTTTTTCCTTAACAGCAGTTAGAGTTTCTACTCGGAGAGGGAGGAATGATACCGGACAGGTGGCACCCCAGCCAGCTCGGCTGACTGGGGCTGGAGGACCTGCCGCTTCAGTCTTGGTGGCAGTAGTGGTGACAGCCAGCAGAGGACCCAGCAGGCTGGAGCGTAGGCAAGCGGGGAGGAACTTCCCTCCCTCAATGAAGCTCCAGTAGCCAAAGGAACCAGACACAAGTTGGGTAAGAAACTGGCCATTCTTCCAGTGCATCCCTGATTGGTCTATTTCCAAAACCTGCTCCTGATTGGTCTGTTTTCAAGACCTGAAAGCTCATTAGACAATTACCCTTATATAAGCCCCTAAACAGAGAGCCCAAATGCAGACCTCTGCAGACCTCTGAGAGAAAGAGAGAGAGAGAGAGCAGAAGAGCAAGAGCTGTAATACTTGTACTGCTGATCCTGCTCTGCAAGGAGGTTTGGCTCTTTGTGAGAACAGTAACACTTGTTGAATAAAACCTAACCTACCTGCTGATCCTGTGGTCCGTCACTTCATTCATTGAATCGCTGAGACTAAGAACCTGAAAGTCCGGTATCACTCCCCATAACTGTTCTCCATTTTCCTTTTCTCTCCAGCCCTCATTAATTTCATTCCTTGGGCATAAAAAGTCACTCCTAAACCCAACTTCCTTTATGACCCTTCCTGATCTACATGTGGTCTCTTCCTTTGACCACTAAAACACCATGTTGTTTATCTACTTATTTTTGGCTTTTTCCTTTATTTTAAACTCAAGGACTTGGGCTCAATCAGGGTAGAGAAAATTTCTTTATTCACATGTTCAACAAATATTAAGTATCTACTCCTCGCTAGGCAATAAGGATATAAGGATGCATTTGACACAGCTGTCCCTCCCTGGAACTGGGCATGGCTCCTGGGTAACACTCAGAACACATCTGCCCCTCTCCCTGCAAGCCTCTTGAGGGCAGGGTCTCTTCGAGTCCTCTCAGAGGGGCCTCCTTTACAACAACATGTGTTTAGTTCCTGTCTGTTGCTTAGTAAATAGTAACCTTGAGCTATATGGATTATACATTGAATGTGTTATCTAATGTATTTTTTTAATATGTTGGTTTCTTCTTCCCCCCAAATTAATTAAATGTACTAATAGCTTTTAATGAAGAAATAATCCTTAACCTCAAAATAAGTTATAAGTGACAATTATTGTTAAATAGTTTTTAAAGTATTTGAGAATAGATTAGTTCTGTATAGGCAAAATAATTCCCCTTCCAATTATTCAACAAGTATCTATTGAGCACTCATTATGTGACAGTCATTGTTCTTAGCCCAGGGAGCTAGCAGGGGGGATAAAGAAAGCAAGGCTCTGTTCTCAAGGAGCTCACATTCTTCTTTTTTGAAACAGTGCCACTATGTCACCCTTGGTAGAGTGCATCTCACAACAACCTCCAACTCTTGGGCTTAAGCAATTCTCTCACCTCAGCCTCCCAAGTAGCTGGGACTACAGGTGCTCGCCACAACTCCTGGCTATATTTTGTGGGAGTTGTCATTGTTTAGCTGGCCCAGGCCGGGTTCGAACCCACCAGCTGTGGTGTATGTGGCCAGCTTCGTAACCACTGTGCTATGGGCACCAAGCTGGGGCTCACATTCTTATTTGTCAAATATTTTTCTTCATAAGATCCAGTCTTTGAAACCTTCCATGCAAAACATCATTATCCACCCAATGATCAATTCCAGTGGGAA
>CAUYQV010180282.1:0-38493 GCA_963574575.1 Galagoides demidoff
GAACATCCTACTTTAAAAGACACAGAAAATGGAATGTCCTTTGTCCACTGGGGTATATAAAAAAAGAAAATGGAATATCTGTCTTGGTATCTGTTTTCATATTATTGCTGTACCAAGTTATCACAAAGTTAATGTTTTAAACACAGATTTATTTTTACAATTCTACTGGTCAGAAATGTGACACGTATTTTACTGCGCTAAAAATCAAGGTGTTCCTCTCTGTAGTCTCTAGGGGAGAACCTATTTTCCGTATGCTAGAGACCACTTGCATTCCTTGGGCCATTGGTCCCTTTCTTCATCTTTAAGGTGAGCAATGGCCAGTCAAGTCCTCGCTGCACTCTGTCCTGTACACATCACCCTAACCGATAGATTCCTTTTTTAAAGGACCCTTGTGATTACATTGGGCTCACTTGTATAATCCTGACCACTCCCAATTTAAGATCAGCCGATTAGCAGCCTTAATTTCATCTGCAGCCTAATCCCCTCTGCCCTATGAGCTGACATACTCACAAGTTCTAGGAATAGGACATGGTCATCTTTGGGGGGCCATTATTCTACCTAGCATACTTGGCAACTTATTTCTCTGTTTGTCATTGGTTTCTTTCTTTCTTTTTTTTTTTTTTGGAGACAGAGCCTCAAGCAGTTCCCCTGGGTAGAGTGCTGTGGCATCATAGCTCATAGCAACCTCCAACTCCTGGTCTCAAGTGGGTCTCCTGCCTCAGCCTCCCAAGTAGCTGGGACCACAGGTGCCCCCCACAACACCTGGCTGTTTTTTTGGTTGTAGCCATCATTGTTGTTTGGCAGGCCTGGGCTGGATTCGAACCTGCCACCTTAGGTGTATGTGGCTGGTGCCTTAGCCACTTGAGCCACAGGCGCTGAGCCTGTCATTGGTTTATATTAGGAAAACTTTCTATTTGTCAGATTTAAATTCTTCATTCTTACTCTTATATTTTACATTATACCCTCAACAGAGATGGAGAATGACTACATTATTTCTTTTTTGTTTTTTTTTTTTGAGACAGAGTCTCACTGCTCTGTTACCCTCAGTAGAGTGCTGTGGTATCACAGCTCACAGCAACCTCAAAGTCTTGGGGTTAAGCGATTCTCTTGTCTCAGCCTCCCAAGTAGCTGGGACTACAGTGCCCACCAGAACGCCCAGCTATTTTGTTGTTGTAGTTGTCATTGTGGTTTGGCAGGCCAGGGCTGGGTTCCAACCCAGCAGCTCCAGTATATGTGGCTTGCCTCCCTAGCTGCTGAGCTACAGGCACGGAGCCATTCTTTCTTTCTTTCTTTTCTTTTTGTTTGTTTGTTTGTTTTTTGAGACAGTGTCTTACTTCATCACCCTGGGTAGAGTGCCATGATGTCCTAGCTTACAGCAACCTCCAAACTCATGGGCTCAAGCTATTCTCTTGCCTTAGCCTCCTGAGTAGTTGGGACTACAGGCCTGTGCTACCACACCCAGCTGATTTTTCCGTTTTTAGTAAAGACAAGGTGTTGCTCTTGCCTCAGGCTGGTCTTCATCTCCTGAGCTTGACCTCCCAGAGTGCTAGGATTACAGTCATAAATAAGCCCCTACACCCAGCCCCTATTATTTCTTTTAAAATTGAAAAATGCGCACATACATATATATAAATAAATGTTGCTGGACTTACCTTTTGTAAGTTGGCTAGTTCTGATTTATTTTCTTCTAGGCCTGTGTGGTTCCCTTGAACAATAGCATACAGAGGGCATTCTGGGAGTTCTGTCTTTCCCCACCATCATCACCTCCCCAGCTTTTTATCCCCCAATTTAAAACTCTTGAGCAATGATTTAGATACTGTCTTTTCTGGCTCCAGAATATAGAATGGTAGTTATGTTAGAACAAAGCATATGCTAGAATAAAAATGTTGAGAACAAGAAATAGTAAGTAGAGAACAAGCAAGTCGTTGGAATATAATCGACCCTCTGTATGTGTGGTTTCTGCATCTGTGGGTTCAACTGACTGCAGTTCAAAAATATTTAAAAAACAGTGAAAAATAATACAACAATTTACATAGCATTTATATTATATTAGGTATTATAAATAATCTAGAGATGATTTAAAGTACACAGGAGGTTGTGTAGGTTATATACAGATACCCCACTACTTTGTATAAGAAACTTGAGCATTCTCAGTTTTTCTGACTGGGAGGCCTGGAACCAACCCCTTCAGGATACCCGGGGATGACCATGTGTAGCTTAACAGCCCCTTGGCTCATGCTCACATAGGGAGGGCGACATGGTTCCTTACTGAAGGAAAGATCTTCCTGGTTTTAGAATTGAGAATTCATTTTGCATAGAAATGCTGCTGTCAATTATGAACGAGTTATCTGAACTGATGCTTCTGGTTCTGTGTCAAAGACTGTCAGAGTGTACAGGCATCTTAGATATCACCTAGTTTAGCTTCATTTGCAAGTTCAGAATCTGAAAACTTGTAACAGCTGTAGAACTCAAACTAAAACTCAGCTCTCCTTACTCCTGAATGGGTGAACAGCTATATACCTAACATAATGCCGTTGGTTTTTTTATTCATGCTTCCTGGTAGATCTAGGAACATGATTAATAACATTGTTTCTATTGAAAATGCATTCTAAATTACATCTAGTTTTTAAAATTGCAACCCATTTAAAATGTGAGCATTGAAATACTTACAGTTTTTATTTATTTACTTGTTGAGACAGTATTACTTGGTCACCCTCAGTAGAGTGCTGTGGTGTCATAGCTCACAGCAACCTCAAATTCTTGGGCTCAAGCAATTCTCTTGCCTCAACCTCCCAAGATAGAGGGGACTATAAGTGCCTGCCACAAGGCCTGGCTATTTTTTAGAGACAGGGCCTTGCTCTTGCTCCTACCTGTGAGCTCAGGCAATCCACCCACCACAGCCTTCCAAGTGCTAGGATTACAGGCATGAGCCACTTCACCTGGCTAATAGTTAGTTTTTTATGCTTAAGGTAAGGAAAGGATTGGATTATATATAAATTCACACATGTTTATATTTGCTTATTCTAGTTGGAAGATGGAGAATAATAATAATATTCTTAAATTGTGTTTAATTAGTTCCTATGCCATCTATTAATGTTTGACTATGGTCTACTATGATATGTAGGTACAGTAATTATCTGCAATTCATTCCAATTTCTTCCTTTTTAAAAAAAGAGACAGAGTCTGTTCCCAACCCCCAGACTGAAGTGCTATAGTCTGATCATAGTTCCCTGTAACCTTGAACTTCTAGGCTCAAGAGATCCTCCCATCTTAGCCTCCTGAGCATCTGGGGCTACAGGTGTACGCCACCACACCCAGCTAATTTTTTTAAAGAGATGAGGTCTTATTATGTTAGCAGGGGGGTCTCAAACTCCTGGCCTCAAGTGATTCTTCTACCTCAGTCTCCCAAAGTGCTGGGATTACAGGTGTGAGCCACAGCATTCAGCCCCCACTTTTTAAAAATGGAGTTATTAAGATAAAATACACATGCTGTACAATTCACCCATTTAAAGTATACAATTCAGTGCTTTTAAGTATATATACAGAGTTGTGCAGCCATTGCCACAATCCATTTTAGGAAATTTTCTCCCCCACCCAAAAGAAATTCCATACCCATTGCAGTCACTCCTCATCAAGTTTCCAATCCCTACCCCTAGCCTTGGGCAGCCGCTGTCTACTTTCTGTCTATCTAATTAACCTTTTCTGGAAAGTTAATTGGAATTACACAATATTCAGCCTTTCATAATTGGCATCTTTTTCACTTAGCATAATATTGAGGTTTATGAAAACCTGTTGTAGCGGAGATGTAGCATACCTCTTTTTTAAATTCCCAAGTAATATTCCATCATAAGGAAATACTATATTTTGTTAACCCATTTATAAACTGATGGATATTTGGATTGTTTCCACTTTTTCCTAGTATGTATAATACTGCTGTGAAGTTCTGTGTGGACACAAGTTTTTCTATAACCTTTTTCTTGGTTATATACCTGGGAGTGGTATTGCTGGGTCATCATGGTCACATTTTGTGGGACTTCCAAGCTGTTTACTAAACAGCTGCACATTTTACATTTGTACCAGTAATGTGGGAGCTGCTCCTTCCTCTGCTACCTCTCCAGCAGCTGTCATTGTCTGCTTTTTGATTATAGTCATGGTAGTGAGTGTGACGTGGTATCCCCACATGGTTTTGTTTGACATTTTTCTAGTGGCAAATGATCTTAAGCATTTTTCCATGTGCTTTGTGACTATTTGTAAGTATGCATAAATATATTTTTAGAAATGTCTGCTCAGATCCTTTGCCCATCTTTCATTTATGTTTCATTTTTGGATTGTAAGAGTCATTTATATATTTTGGATACAAGTCTCTTATCAAATAAATGATTTGCAAATACAGTATTTTCTCCTATTCTCTGGACTGTACTTTCACTTTCCTGAGATTTGTTCTTTGAAGCACATACATTTTTAATTTTTGATAAACTTGCCATTCATTCTTTCTCATTCATTCCTTGAGCTGACGTTTATTGAACATTGCCATAGACCAGCAATGTGCCAGGTGCTGGGAATACAGCTGTGCCATTTTATGTGTGACCTCAAATTTGGTTTAGGGGCTTTCTTTTATTTACAACTAGGATACTGGGTCACTGGGTAAGGTACTATTTGCTTTATGTGAAATTGGGTTAAAGATGTAGACTCAAGATGGAAATGTTTTTAGGGCTAATTATTATAAAACATTAATGAGTTATGCAACAGTTAGCAGGTGTTTGGGGGGTCTTAGGAGTTTTGGAGTTCGCTTGGGCTATAATTTGGCAACAGATGGCTCCTAGCGCTAAAGTTTTGGGGGTTTTTTTTGCAGTTTTTGGCTGAGACTGGGTTGGAACCCACCACCTCCAGCATATGGGGTTAGCACCCTACTCCTTGAGCCACAGGCGCTGCCCAGCTCTAAAGTTTTAAGAACAAAATTATCAGCATTTTTACCCATAAAATTATTATGAAAGTCTTCAGTTTCTCCCCATCTTCTGCTTGTTAGAGGTCGAATGTATTTTGTCATGAACTGAATTGTGAACTGTATATACATTATTGGTTGCAGTATCATATTAGAGTTTTAAAAATATGTGGTGTAGTAGTTGAAAATAGGACAAAGGTATGTTTAATAAAATAGATATATAAAGTGAACCATGCCTGTTTAGATAATTGTTCTTTTTTTCCCCAGGTAAAAGATGCCTGCTTTCTGCAGCATATGTGGACAGCCACAAATGGGAAGCAAGAGGAAAAGAACGATATCACCTTGGTAAGTACCTATTAGGCTATCATGGGTCATTTTCCATCACTCCATAGGTTCACCATTACCTACTCATATGATGTAGGTATGAAATTATGCTTTTATGATGATTCATTTCAGGTAAGCACATTTTAATTCTTAAGAAAAGAATTATCATACCTACTCATATGATGTAGGTATGAAATTATGCTTTTATGATGATTGATTTCAAGTAAGCACATTTTAATTCTTAAGAAAAGAATTAGACTTTTACACATGGTAAAATCATTTCTGTTGTCTCATACATTTCTGATATTTCATTTTTGCCTTGATGATTAGTCTCCCTGAGTTAGGTAAAGAATTCTTTTCTTTTTTTGTCCATTTTTTTCATCTGGTTTTCATGCAGCCTGTCTCTGTTTTACAGAATTTTGTATCTTATACTTTGCTTCTTTTTTATTGTCAATCTCTTTGCTTTCCTACTCCTCTTGTGGTTTTCAGAGCCTTTTCTGGCTCTTCCGTATTTCATTACCAGTTGATAGGTTTGAAAGCCATGTTGGGATTTCATGTAACCACTGAGGGAAGATAGTTGGCTAACATCTTCCCAGGCAATAGGCTCCTGATTATACTTGTTTTTCCCCTGTTCTCTATGTCATATTACACAGATAACAGCTTTTCTTTTATTAAATACTGAGGCCCAAAAGAAATCACGGCCCTATGAGTACTTTCTAAAAAAATACATACTTCAGACTTTTGGCTCCACCTGCTCTTTTGGTATATATAACATCATCGGGACATTGATAAAGTAAATAGATTTGTGATAGTTTTAAGAGACTGATGTAATTTTCAGATTGATTTCAATGCTGATCTAATATTTTCCCCTAATTTCTTTCACTATTTTTTTTTTTTTGCTAATGTCAGATTAGAAGAAAGTCTCCTCATGTTTATATATTCTTCCTGAAAGTTTAGGGAACATTGCTATCAGTAATGTCTACATTATTGGGGTTTTCAAAGAAATCATCATTTTGATTGTGAGCTCTGGAATGAGTATATGGCAGGAGCCAGTCAAAACAGAGCTGTGGAAGATCTGAAGATGTGTAATCATAGCCTCTATAAGGAACTTACAGCCTCACTATAAGAGACCCAGGATAACCTTTTTATAACAGATACTTTATAAATACTTTAAAAAAGAAATCCCCAAATTAAATCCATACATATCATCTGTTGATACATATTTTAAAATACAAAGGAGAAATAAAAGGAAAGAAACTTAATCAATAATACGTATAAGAGGACTCCAAAAATTTGTGGAAAGATAGAATTAAAAGACAAAAAATATACTTTATATCTCAGCATAAGCTCCATCAAGGTCAAGACATTTTAGTCTGTCCTTGAAGAACTGAGGGTTCTGGGCATTTAGCCACATCAACGTAGATATATATATATATAAATGGCTAAAGACAAATAGGTGCCCTTTAAAGACTTTTAAGATAAAGAAACAAAAAGAAGTCAGAAGGTGCCAAGTCAGGATTATAAGGTGGGTGCTTAAGGATTTTCCATCAAAATTGTCCAAAATTGCCCTCATTTATGAGAGCAATAAGCAGGAACATTGTCATGGTGAAGGACTCTTTGCCAAAGCTTCAGCTCACTTTCTTAAAACATGCTTATGATAAGCAGATACTATTTGGTCCTCAGAAACTCAACAAGCAAAATGCCTTGAGCAACCCCAAATCTTTGTTCTTGCCTGGTCCTCTTTTGCTTTGACTGGACCACGTCTACCTCTTGGTACCATTGCTTTTACTGTGCTGGGTGTTAGGATTGTACTGATAAAGCTATGTTTCATCTGTTGTTACAGTTCTTGGAAGAAATGCTCCAGGATCTTGATCCCACTTGTTTAAAATTTCTAGTGAAAGTTCTGCTTGTCTGCAGCTGAATCTGAGCGTAAGGGTTTTGGAATTTATTGAATAGAAAATTTGCTCAGCTTTAATTTTTCAGTCAGAATTTTGTAAGCTGAACCAGTTGAGCTGTCTGGAGTGTTGGTTATTATTTCTGTTGTTAATTGTCAGTCCTCCTCAAGTAGGGCTTGAACAAGGTTAATTTTTTCTTACAAATTGATGTGGATAGTCTGCCATTGTGGGCTTTATCTTCAACATTGTCTCTCCCTTCTTAAAAGGAGTCATTTATTTGTAAACTGCTAATTTCTTTGGGGTATTGTCCCCATAAACTTTTTACAAAGCAGCAGTGATTTCACTGTTCTTCTGGCCCAGCCGCATCATAACTTTGATGTTTGCTCTTGATTCAATTTTAGTAGAATTCATGTGGCTCTGATGGGGGCTCTTTTCAAACTGATGTCTTATACTTCTTAGTACTTCAAATTAGATCCTGTGCAGACATGTTATATTAAGTTAATGAGTTTATTTTGGTGTAAAAAAATTTTGAGTTCTGTCATAGTATTTTTCATAATACATATTTTCTTTGAACTTTTTGAAACCCCCTCATATTTCAATATATAAGTAAATACTTGGGAAAAACTACACTAAGGAACAAGTAGCTAAATGCTTTTTCTTAAATGAGAATCACTGTGAACACGTAGATGGTTGTAGATGTGGTATACTGGTAAATTCAAATATTAGGAGGGGCATTATAATTTTACTTATAAAATTCATAGCACGTGGTAAAGTTCTGAGTGATTCAAAAGTCTATCTTCCCTCAATTTATGTGAAAGTGCATTTATAGAAAATTCAGCTTACTTTCAATTAAGAAAAAAAAACTTCGTGTTTATATGTGCAATGGAGTTATTTCTATTAATTTTAAACAGATTTTTCCAGTAATGTAAATGTCTATCATTCACAGATGGAATAGTATGTAGGGCAATTAATTTTAACTATTTTTTTTTTCAGTTTTTGGCTGGTGCTGGATTTGAACTTGCCACCTCCGGCATATGTGGCCAGTACCCTACTCCTTTGAGCTATAGGTGCCGCCCCTAATTTTTTTTTAATTGTATTTAATTTTATTTCTATTAAATCATCGCTGTGTACATTAATGCAGTCATGGGGTACAATGTGCTGGTTTTATATACGATTTGAAAGATTTTCATCAAACTGGTTAACATAGCCTTCATGGCATTTTCTTAGTTATTGTGTTAAGACATTTATAGTCTACATTTAGTAAATTTCACGTGTACCCTTGTAAGATGCACCATAGGTGTGGTCCCACCTGCCCTTAATTTTAACTTTTTATTTAGAAATAATTGTAAATTTACAAAAAGATGACAAAGAAGTTATCTACCTTAGTCTGTTTTCTGTTGCTTATAATAGAATATCTGAAACTGGGTAATTTATAAAGAAAAAGAATTTCTTGCAGTTAGCGGAGGGTAGGAAATTCAAGGGCAAGAGACCAAATCTGGTGAGGGCTTTCCTACTGGTGGAAGACTCTCTGCTGAGTACAAACATGCCTCAAGGCATCACCTGGTGAGGGATCTCTTCTTATAAAGTCACTAGTCCCACAACTGTGATAATCTATTAACCTATTAGTCCTTGAATGGATTAGTTCATTTATGAAGGAAAAGTTCTTATGACCCATTCCCCTTTTAAAGGCCCAACCTCTCCATACTGCCATATTAGGAATTAAATTTTATTGAGTTTTGGAGGGGACAAATATTCAAACCTTAACACTTACCTTTACCCATATTTACCTGTTGTTACCATTTTGATCATTTGTGTTTGCTTTCTCATACTCTCTATATATTTATACACATTTTTCTCTATATTTATACACATTTAATCATTTGAACATTTCTTGCATACATTATAGCCCTTTATCCTGAATACTTTAGTACATGTTACCTGAGATAAGGATATTCTGTTATATAACCATAGCACAGTTACCAACTTCAAAAATCTTAACATTGATATAATACTTTACTATTCATCTCATTATTTTGTCAGTTGACCCAAAAATGTCATTTGTAGCATTTTTCCTCCTCTCGTATAGAATCCAGTTTAGGATATATCGCTTTTAGTTATTAGGTATCTTAAGTCTCCTTTAATCTGAAATAGTTCCTTATCTTTTCTTTGTTTTTTATGACATTGTCATTATTTTAAGAATCTTGTCTCTTTTTTAAATAGAATATTCATCCTTTCAGATTTGTCTGCTATTTTCTCATGATTAGGTTGAAGTTATGCTTCCCGGGCCAGAATACTCTGAGTGATGTTGTGCCCCTGTTGGGGGAGGGGAGATCACATCAGGCCTACCCATACCATATGCCTTTGCTGGTCATGTCAGCTTTGATCACCTAGTCAACTGTGTCTGACTTCTCTGCTGTAGAGTTAATGTTTCTCCTCTTTCTGAGTAAGGGAGAGACTATGGGGAGACACTTTAATACTGTGTGAATATCCTACTGCTTATCAAAAGTTTCCTCTTAGATTTAGCTTCCATTTATGGCTTCTAGCCTGAATCTTTACTATGTTGCAAAGTGATGATTTTCCAACTCTTAACAGTTTATCCACATTTGCTAGTTAGCACCCAGTATTCTGCTGTAAGCAAGAGCCTATCCTTTTCTCTTTTTCTCCTCTGTTATTACCATATATTATGTTTAAAGCTCATTGATGCATGGATTTGTTTAAATGATTCCCTACAATCATTAATTATTTTGGTGGTCCAGTTGTCCCAGATTTGGCTAATAGAAGCTTTTCAAGCTGGCTTCCATCCCCACCCCACCCCTCTTTTATATCTTCCTTCCTTACTTTCTCCTGTAACAAGGTGTTCTGGGCTCATCTTGTACCATTTGTGACCTAGCCCTGGAATCAACCATTTTTCTGAGGAGTTCTGGTTCCATCTGGTGAGGAATGGCATGAGAAATCAAGATGTAAGTGCTAGGTATGTTTTTGCTACTGTGACTTCGTGCTTCTTAGCCCATTCACTGTGACTAGACAGAGCTGGGAAAAATTTGAATGCATATGTACATATATATTAGGAATAATGAATTCATACTAATACCTCCAATGTAAGTTCATTCCCACATGGTTCTTCCTTGCCTTCCTGTAGTCCAGTGGTTCTCAACCTTCCTAATGCTGCAACCCTTTAATATAGTTCAAAGGAGTCGACCCACAGGTTGAGGACCGCTGCTCTAATCCGTATTGTACCTTTCTCCTTCCATACCGAGAGCCCTTGCCCCTAACAGAGACAACCTTCTGATGTGTGGGACAATGTAAGCATTGCAGGTCTTCTAATTTCCCTGTCTTCTGTCCATTAAATACCAGCAATACCTTCCAGTCATTATGACAGTCCCCCCACATACTCTAAAATGCCCAGTAGTTCCATTACTACTCCTTTTGGGAATTGCTGCTCTAATGATTGGACCAACATGGACTCAGTTATTATAGTAATGCTTGTTCCATATAATGATGTTCCATATATAAATTATAAGCAAAATGCTCTGGCAATACAGATAAGGGACTGATGAATTCTAGGGAAGCTTATTGACACTTTCCTAGGTATGAAGGGAAGATTAGGCGATCAGACGCTACTATATTTGATGTTTTGGTGTGGGGGTAGTCACACAAATCCAGAGGAACATTGTTGTGGGTACCTGAGTGAGCAGAAGCTGTTTGCCAAACAATTAGCGTAATAATCTGTAATGCATAAATATCAGATGGAGGTGATTGTTTCCTTCTCTGTTGAGACCAGTTTACTGGAAAAAGAAGCAGTCCTTAGCTACCAGTAACTGAAGTCTTCCTGCCACTGTGGCGATTGTCCTCTCTGCCTAATATAACCCTTGTATGTCCTGAATCTCTCTGCAGTCAGAATTGATTTTTCTTGCCCTGTATTCTTAACACCAAGTTATGCTTTCCTTATGCAGTGGTGGAAGACAGACAGATTTGGGAGGCAGACATCTGGGTCTGAATCTCAGTTCCACGGCATTTAGCAGTCCTTAACCTTGGGTTTCTGCACCTATAAATTAGAGATGACGACTATGCCTGGCCTATAGAAGGTGGTCTGGAAATACCTGCAATGAATGAGTGCCTAGGCCCCCTGATATTACCCCTAGGTAAAATGTGTTGAAGTGGATTAAGATTTTGGAACTCAGGTTGCTTGGAACAAAAAGAGGCCTTTTGAGAGGGTTTTTTCTTATTGTATAATAGAATTTAATTGTTGCCACGTACTTTTGAAACAGACTTTTCTGCCTAACATAACTACTTGCTTTCCCTAATTTTTGTATTAGAGTTTGGCTACAGGCACTGGGCAGTGAGGGGCAGGAGAGGGAGCCTGTTGCTGGCTCCCTAAAGATCGGGCAGCAGAGGGCACTGTGGCCTTTGAGAGCTGCAGCCCTGCCTGGCAGCTCGACGCGGGGCGCAGAGCTTTGGGGGAGAGTGCGCGTGCGCACGGGGTGGCCCAGCATGTGGAGCGCTGTGATTGGACAACATGAGTTGCAGGGCTGTGAGGTGCCTGGGGCCAGCTCTCTGATAGGGGAAGGAAGGAGAGCAGATATGAGGCATTCACTCCTCCGGGCCCCATTGGACAGAGTGGGCGTGTGAGGCGGGCTTCCGTCTGCTGGAAGGATTTCGCCCCCAGCCGGTACCTCGGCGGGAACCTTCCCGCCCGTGCGGGAGTGGGAGTTGGCTTTTGGATCCTCTTGTTTTCAGTCTCACATTGGTGGTTTTCTGTTACTGCCTTTCAGCGGTGGTTAATGGTGGGGTGGGGAGAGGATCTGTCCGGGCCCCAGTACGTGGGGAGTTTATTCCCGCTGGCAGCATTTGTGCTGTCTTCTGTGCTAAGCCCTACCCGGCACCTTCCTGTTTAATGCTCACAGCCTAGTAATGGGTAGCTGCTAGTCCTCAGAGGGGGATGAGGGTAGAGTCCAGCATTTGCTTCAGGTCATCCTGTATTCTCTTGCCTTCCTCTTAAGCCTTCTCAGCAATTGCAGTACAGTAGTACCTAAGTACCATGGGGTCTCTTCCCTTTGCATTAAAATAGTAGATTTCTTACTGTTTTAAAAAGTTTGTGGAGTTTTTTTGCAGAGTAATATACTAAAAAGTATACAAATCATAATATTTAGGTTGATGAATTATCACGAAGCGAGCAAACTCGTGTAGGAAATAGAAGCTCTTGTGGTCCCCACGTTTCTCTTCAAAGGTAGAGACTTCTAACACTAATATTAATTTTGGGGGGGTTTTTTTGTTGTTTGTTTTGAGACAGAGCCTCAGACTGTCTCCTTGGGTAGAATGCTGTGGCATCACAGCTCACAGCAATGTCCAACTCCTGGGCTCAAGCGATTCTCTTGGCTCAGCCTCCCAAGTAGCTGGGATCACAGGCGCCCGCCACAACGCCTGGCTAGTTTTTATAGTTGTCGTTGTTTGGCAGGCTCAGGCTGGATTCCAACCCTCCAGCTCTGGTGTATGTGGCTGGCGCCTTAACCACTTGAGCTACAGGCGTCGAGCCTAATATTAATTTTTTAAAAGGTTTTTAACATCTGCAAAAGCAGCAAGAACAGCATAAGGAACTCTCTTTATCTATCACCTGGATTCAACAATTACCAGTTTGTAACTAGTCTTTATCTCTACTTCTGCTTTTGGTCCATCCTGATTCTTTGCATTATTTTGAGGCAAATCTCAGACAGCAAATCATTTCATTCATAAGTATTTTGATGCATATCTTTTTTAAAAAAGAATGCTTTTAAATGCATTATAATATCCTGAATTATCCACTGTTCAAATATCCTTGATGTCACTCTTACTTTTTTAAATTAATGGCTTATATGATCAGTATCCAAATAATGCCTAAACAATACAGTTGGTTAATAAGTACCCACTTCTCTTACCTCTTCGATAAAATCTTACAGAAATATATATAAAAATAGTCATATACTGTCACCTAGCTTCAA
Organism: Galagoides demidoff; assembly: GCA_963574575.1. Taxonomy (NCBI): domain Eukaryota; kingdom Metazoa; phylum Chordata; class Mammalia; order Primates; family Galagidae; genus Galagoides; species Galagoides demidoff. The sequence continues at coordinate 13,137 of CAUYQV010180282.1, forward strand.
CAGTTCTCAATTTCCGTCCAACGATGTTTTATCATTCCCTCACCAGATTACTATGTTTTTGATTTTTTGTTTTGAGACAGAGTCTATTGCAGTGATTTTTCAGCTGGTGTGTCACAGCCCCCTGGTGTGCCACAAAAAGTTTTAAAGAACATTAATTATTTTCAAAAGAGTTCAAAGAACAGTCAGTATATTTTTGGTTTTACTCTTTTTTTTTTGAGCAACATAATTTAAGTGCCTTCAGATAAAAAAAGGTTGAAAAACACTGCTCTATTTATTGCCCAGGTTAGAGTACCATGGTGGCAGCCTAGCCCACAGCAATTTCAAACTCCTGGATTCATGGAATCCTCCTATCTTAGCCTCCCAGGTAGCTGGGACTTCAGGTGCCTGTCACAGTGTCCAGCTAACTTTTCTGTTCTTAGTAGAGACAAAGTCTTGCTCTTGTTCAGGCTGGTCTTGAACTTCTGAGCTCAAGGGATACCCTGCCTCCTTGGCCTCCTACAGTGTTAGGATTGCAAGTTTGAGCCTCCTGGCCTGGCCCAGATTGCTTTTTAACAAATCCCAACATCAGATCATTTTATGTTTTAATGCATACTTCTAAAAGATAAGGATTTTTGAAACATAACTATAATACCCTTCTCATAAAATTAGTAATTCTATAACATCATTAAATATTTCATCAGTGTTCCTACTTTCCAAATGGTGTATAAATTTCTTTTAAATTTGTAATTTGTTACAATGGGATCCAAATAAGGTTCATACATCGCAACACATTGAGATGTCTCTTAAGTATCTTTTAATCTATAGCAGTGGTTCTGGACCTTCCTAATGCCGCAGTGTATTTTCATGTTAAAAAGGGGTTGCAACCCACAGGTTGAGAACCGCTGATATATAGGTTTCACTCTTTCTTTCTTGCAATTTATTTGTTGAAGAAAACGGGTCTCTTGCAGAGTTTCCCACATTCTAGATTGCTGATTTCATCCTTATGGTGGTGTTTAATGTGTTCCTCTGCCTTCCATATGTCCTATAAACCTGGTAGTTGGAGAAGAGGCCTTGATCAGATTCAGGCTTTGTTTTTTTGTTTTTTTGTTTTCTTTTTCTTTTGGCATGAACACTTCATAGGAAATGTTTACTTTTGTCAGGAAGCAGTTGGTTCTCTTTCTGTGGTGTTAAAGGCCATTCATGATCCTTGCTTGGATTCATCATTTCATTAGGAATGTCAAGCTATTACTATTTTAATTCATCACTTCTTTCTCATTTATTAATGCCATTAAGAGCTCATGGGTTTAAATAATTGAGACATTTTAATCCATTGCACTTGATATTTTTACTGGTAGGGCCATAGTTCTCTACCTGTGCTCTGTAGAGCCATAGGAGTTCTTGGGTTTTCCTACTTCAGGTAGAAGATTTCAGTTTTTGAATGTTATTTACTGGGCTTCCTTTCCCACAGTGACTAGGACTGAGGAACTAGGTAGGGTGCTGATAGGAGGGCAGGCCTGATGGGGAAGCTCCCTGAGTTCCATGAGTTAGTACCTAACTCTGCTAGGAACTAAAGGCCCTGTTGACTTGAGCTGAATTGAATTCATGAGCCCTGCTAAATTAAATTTTATTTTCTAATTTTCCAGTTTGTATAATCACAAAGTAAAGGACATCTTTTGGTTTTGGTTACTGTTTTGCTTTGTCTGTTTTTTTTGTAACTTCCTTTTTGAGTCCAAAGAGTATATTATACCATTGACACATCTGAATTCAGCTCTGTCTCTTACAGACACTCTCCCATTTTAGCTGAGGCTTAGTTTTGCTGTGTCATTTTGGCTGTGGAGGTCTTTGACTTGTACTGATATTTCAAATCCGCTTTTAAGGCCTGAGGGAGATTTTTCTGAAGTCTACTTTCCTAATTTTGTCAGTTCTATATTTGCGTCTCTATGACATCTATTCATTTACTAATGTTTATATTTACCATCTTCTGGCAGTGCTAGAGATGTGTCTGACTTGCATATCATCCTACTTTAGCCTCATTTTTTTGGTGTACAGGCATATAAAGCTTTCTTTCATGTTTTTCCTTTATTGGATCTATTTGTTTTAAATCTTTGGGTGACAGAGAGAGAAATAGAAGGAAATCTAAAACTGTGTCCAAGTTGGTTCCTAGATTAGTCTGTTATTTCAGCACCTGATTTATGTCATTTGTCCTCATTTTTTCTTTTAAAATACAGAAACACAGTTTCAGTCTGTGTTTTCAAGATCCCTTCTAGAAAGAATAATCTGTTTCTTTATATAATAATCTGTACTGTTAATTTATTATATAAATTAGATAAGGTGTATAAGTACCCCTAAGCTCAGAAAGAGTTCAGTGTTGCCTTCATGGGTAATAGTAATGTGTAGCTACATAGAAGTCATAAAAAACTGAAACCTAAAGCTCCCAGGATTCAGTAACCTTCCTTATCACAGCTTTGGCCTAGAGACAACCCACTTTTATAAGATGCTTATTTTCCAGCACATCTTTATTACAGAGTTTATGACTGTTAAGGAAATTGCCGTTTTCTTTCAGAGAATTTTATGTGCTGTGAAACTGTGTTAATTTTGCACATACTGGGTTAAAATTATCTTCCTGGCAAAGTGAATTGATTATTAGGTAATGATACACCTAATCTGCAAAAATATTGCTGCTTGCTTTTGAGTCTTTTGTGTCTGATATTAATACAGCTGTACCCACTTTCTTTTGGGTACCCTTTACCTAGTATATTTTTTATGCATTTATTTTCAACTCTTCTGTGTTTATATGGTTGATATAGCTAGCTTTTGTGTTTTTATAACCAATTTGACAATCATTATCTTTTAACTAGAAAGTTTAACCTTTCATTTGGTGATTATTGATATAATTGGATTTCTATCATTTTATGTTTAGTCTCATCTTTTTTACCTTGTTTTGGATTGATTGGGGTACTTTTGGTTTTTGTAGTTTTTGACTTCCACTGATTTGGAGATTGTATCCTCTGTTTTTACTCTTTCATTAATTCTTGCCTTACAACTTCTAACATGCATATTTAACTTAAATTCTATAATATTCATCAACTCTGTTATCTTTTATGTTTAGAACACTCTTAAATCCACATACCTCCCACCATATACTATTGTTTAATAGTAAAAGTTTTATCCTTTTCTAACATCATTTTAAATAGCCAATCCTCCTCCCCATCTCCTACTTAACCAACTTTATTTACTTATCATTCTTTCTAGCATCTCAAGTCTTAGTTAAAGGATTACTTTCCTTTTTCCTAAAACACATCTTATAAAAATACAACTTCTAAAAAGTTTCTTTGGTGAGTGTTTGTTGCTAATAAATTTTCTCAGATGTTCTTTTTTCAAAAATGTCTTTTGAACTCCTGTGCTGAAGTGGTCCTCCTACCTCAGCCTCCCAAATAACTGAATCTGCAGTGCACACCACTGTGCCCATGCTTTGCCTTTGTTCTTGAAAGACAGTTAGTCTGCAGTTTTAGGTTGATGGTATTGTTCACTCCCAGCATTTTGAGCATCTTACTGTCTTTTCTGTCATCCATCATTCTCATTGAGAAAATGGTGTAGTTGGTTTTACTTTGTAAGTAATTTATTGCTCTTTTCCTTCTGGCTACTTTCGAAATCCTCTTGAATTCATTCTTCAATTTCATACTAATGTATCAAGGTGTAGGTTTAATTTTACTTATTTGGCTTGAGATTTTGTGTGTTTCTTGAGTTTGAAAACTTGTATCTTTTGTTAATTCTAAAAATGTTAGCAGTTATCTCATCATGTATTACCTCTCCCCTTTCTCTGTATTAACTTCTGGAAATTAGATTAATTGTATTTTAGGCCTCTTTCTTCTGTTTTCTATACCTCTTAACTCTTCTCAAATTCTTCTCATATTTATCTTTGCTGCATTCTCTGTAATTTCTTTTAGGTTTGCATTTCCGTTCACTTAATTCCTACCTGTGTCTAACTTGCTCTTTAATTTATTCATCATTTTTTCCTGTACCTTTCTTGAAAAGGTATCACACAAAATAAACTGCATATTTAAATGTACAATTTGTTTTGTTTTGACATATGTAAAGGTATATATGTCCATTAAATCACCATCAAGATAATACGTTTAACCACAACCGAGATTCCCAGGCAATCACTGATATGCTTTTTGTCACCATAGATTAGTTTGCATTTCTTTATGTAGTGAAATAAACTTATTTTTTATTTGTGTTTTGAGACAGTCTCATTTTATCATGCTCGGTAGAGTGCTGTCACATCATAGCTCACAGCAACCTCAAACTCCTGGGCTCAAGTGATCCTCTTGCCTCAGTGTCCCACGTAGCTGGGACTATAGGCATTTACCATAGCACCCGACTCTTTTCTTTTAGAGATAGGGATCTCAGACTCATGAGCTGAAGCAGTCCACCTGCCTCGGCCTCCCAGAGTGGTAGGATTATAGGTGTGAGCCACCATGTTCGACTTAATAAAGTCTTTAAACAAAATTCTTAGCTTGGTATATTCTGGATGACAAAGAATGAGTGGATTTAAGTCCCTAAGGAGACATGAGGATTGACTTTGTAGTTCCGAATCCTCAGGGGACAATAGTCCTTGCCAATAGTCCTTTTACTTTGTAGGATACATTATTTTCTAATTTAGTATTTCACTACAGGTATAGCTGTAGGAGAACCTGGCTTTCCCTGAACCAGCTTCTCATCTTACAAAAGAGGTTGTATCCCTGCCCCTCACAAGTCATTAAAACCAAAGCTCTGCGTGGCTGAGGATTCGTAGATGCTCTTAGGATGACTTCTACCCTCTTTACACCTTTGACCTTTACAGTCTCATTTTGCCTTTGCCTCTGACAATTACAGTAGAACCTCCATATTTGACCACCTCCTTAAGTTGACCTAATTTGCATAGATTGGACATATACCACATGTGCTGGATGGAAATTCCTTATGTTGAACATTTTCCATATGATTATGTGGACCAGTTTGTTACAGTCCCTTGAGTGGTCAACTTACAGAGGCTTTACGATCTATTATATCTGCCTTCTTGAAAGCTCATATATTTGGAAAAATTTTAGTATTTTATTTAAGTATTTTATTATTATACACAGTAGGAGGGGTTTTTAAAGGATATTTAATGCATCTTATTCCAGCAATAGAATCCTATTTAGTCTCGTCTTTGAGCTTAGGAGCAATATCCAGGGTTTATTCTGCCTTCCCTCTATGGTAGTTCTCAGAGGTGCTTGCTGTGCTGCTCAGTAGTCTCTCGGGGCTATTGTTTACAAGTGTGGATATTGGGGGAGGAACACATTTATGAGAGGGACTTTGCCTGACAAATGCAATTAGGGTAACTTGGTTCTTTATACCCTCAGTGAATCCCCAACAATAAAAAAAAAAAGTGTGGCTATAACTGGCCCTACCTTAAACCTGGGGGTGAGAGGCCTAAGAACTGGAGTTTTAAAGCCGATGGTGCAAATCTTCAAGAGGTTTGCGTGCTCTCACACTCTCACACTTGGAGTAGTGCGGGGTTCTCAGTAAGATCGTTTATGTTCTTACATCATGAACGGTGTAGTTCTTCAAACTAGAAGGACAGTTTATACTAGTACACATTTTATTTCGTGGGCGTACTTCCACATTATCAGATTAAAGTTTCAGATTCATCTTCCCATGGGGCCTTTGTTGTCCACAACCATCAGCTGCAGTGTTTGTTCTGAGGAGCTGAATAACAAGCAAAGAAGTGTCTTCTTTGGCACATCTCTTTGAACAAAACCTGGGCATCTGTTGCCCCCTCACTGGAACATGAAGTGTGATTTTGCCCGTGGAAGCCCGAAGTCCAGAAGCCTGTGGTGCTGGCCCTCTGCTGGCCACATCTGTCCCAGCTTCTGGCCGTGCCTGCTCTGTGCAGCTTTCTGCCTCATTCATCATGGCAACACTGATGTCAGGGGATTGCCACATGGTGTATCTAGCAGCAGACCTTTCTCTGACTTGTAGTATGCAAGTGTTATTCTTCAGCCGCCAGCTCTGCAGCTGTTGCCCTTTTTGAGGCCCCAGCCCGTTTCACTTGACTGACGATGCCTTGGTGTTAGGGATTCAAGTGGAATCTTATTTCCACACGACAGAGGTGATCAGTGAATCCAATTCACTCCAATGTTTGGCTATATATATGTTGTGTGGTGTGAAACCCACAAGGAAACAGGGCCCTGGAGGCCATTTTAATTAGGCCAGTAGATCCTGATCCTGCTTCTTTAAAAAGTCTAATTATAAATTTTGAGTAGAGATGGGTGGTTCCTTATATTGCCTACCATTTCAACAGAAGAGCCTCCATTATGAAGTGATCATAAAGATAAGGTATCGTGAGAGAGCTGTTTAACATCTATTCTGTGAACAAGTAGATAGAATGATATAATTTAGCTTAATGTGAAGAAATTTTAAAATATTCTTTAATATCTGTTTCAGTCTCTTTTAAGATAGTCATAAGAAAAGCTAATTGCTTTTATATCATCTCAAGTTTTAGGGGTGTTGCAAGGTTGTTTTTCCCGAGTAGCTCCTGAGTCATTGAGATCATTACCCCAGGGAAAAGAGAAAGGAAAAAATGGTTAAATGCATAGCACTAGGTTTTGCTTGTTAATTGATTATCTCTGAGTGTCCTTATCACTTGATACTAATTCTTCCACCAGAGGGTAAAAGAATACTTCAGAAATTCAATCATTCCTTTTTCTTTCTTCCTTTGCTTCCTTTGATACATGTCTTCAGCTGTTGACTGGGAGCCTTTTGTGAGACTGTTAATTCATGTGTCAGTGAATTCATCCTTGCCTTCATGGATTTTACTTTTAGATAAGAGACAAAAACAAACAAGCAAACCAAAAATACATACTAGCATATGTCGGCATTTGTAGCTGCAGATATTTTGGATTTTATCCTAAGTGTAATAGGAATTTATCGGCTCCTTGAGAAAAGAGAAGGGGATTTAGTTTATTGAAGGGTTGGCTGGAGATTAGATTACAAAGTTGGGGGCAATTGTTAGGGCAAGGTCAGGAGATGAGAAAGATTGGTGGCTTATGAGTGGTGATGATGAGAAATAGATACTTACTATAGATATTTCAAATCTAGAGCCTATAGGATTTGCGGACAAACTGGTTATAGAGTGTGAAAAGAATGGAATCAAGGATGACACCTGTTTAAGGGAAAAGCAGGTTTAGAAATGAGGAAATAAGAGGCTATGCAATATTTAGATGCCTATTAGACGGTCAGATGGAGATGCCACCCCATGTGATTGGCAATACAAATCCTGATTTATAGACAGAGGTCAGGGTAGACATGTATGTTTGGAGTCAGAAATCTCTAGGTGATGGTAAAGCTGTCGGGGGAGAGTGCGATCACCTAGAGACCAAACACAGATGGTGAAGGGAAGTCTATTATTGAGACTGGGGGCACTCCAACATTTAGAAGTGAAGAAGAGGCGAAAGAGAGAAAAAGAAAGAATATTTCATGAAGAATAGAATGGTCAACTATATTAGTTGCTAGTGAGAAGTCAAGTAAAATGGGAACAGAGAATTACCCCCTGGATTTAACAATGTGGAGGTGGTTATTGGTGCAATGAGTTGAAGAGCCGGAGCTTAGCACATAGTAACAGTGTTACCAGAGATGACTCTGCAGCAGTCTTGCTAAGAGGAACAGAGGAAAGAAGTAGCTGTTGAGCTAAGAGAGCAAGGGAGGGGTTTTTCGTTTAATACCATTCACTTTTTATAACAGGATAGAAGGCAGAGTATATGGGCACAGAAGCTACTATCCCAGCATGTGCTAGGAGGATGAAGTTCTTTTTTAATTGCTTCTATTTTAGTGAAATGAGACACAGAATCATGAGCTGAGAGTGAGGGTGAGGGGAGAAAGGGAAAGAGGATATTGTAAATTTGAGAAGCGATGACAAGATGTGAGATAAACATTTTGGAGAGTATGTTGCCTAGCATTTCAGATCTTTTTAGACTCTAAGATAAAAGTGTAATCTCAGGAATACTAAGTATTCCTATGGTTCCTCTGCTAAAAGGAACCAAGATAGGAGTAGTTCAGGCCCCAAATCATTAAGGATGGCCAGAGTGATTTGTTCACGTAATATATAACAATCACTTGATAAATTTCAAGTTTTAAGATTTTTGAATAGCTAATATTTTTCATTTTTTTCTTACCTTTTTTTTTTTGAGACAGAGTCTCACTCTGTGGCCCAGGCTAAGTGACCCAGGCTAGAGTGTCATGGCATAAGCCTTGCTCACAGCCACCTTAAACTCCTGGGTTCAAGTGATTCTCCCGCCTCAGCCTCCCAAATAGCTGGAACTATAGGTGCCCACCAGGACACCAACATGTTTCTCTCTATTTTTAGTAGAAAAGAGGTCTCACTCTTGCTCAGCCTGGTCTCAAACTCGTGAGCTCAGGGTGTCCTCCTGTGTTGATCTCCCAGAGCGGTAGGGTTACAGGTGTGAGCCATTGCACCTGGATGCTAATATATTTCAAAATGCAAAAGGAGTACATTTATAAGCTATAAAGAATCTTCTCTTGTCTTCCCATCATCTAATCTCTTTTCCTGGAGTTATCAGACATAACACTTTCTTGTGTCTCCTTTCAGAGATCCATTTTTTAAAAGCTAAATATATGCTAAGCAGTTTTTATAATACTCTACTAAAATCACTTTAAAACGTTACTAAATTCCTTTATCATCTTCTAATTCATGTATTAAATACAATTTTCTTTAAAAGATAAAGAGCATCTGTTTTAATACTAACTTTATAATGTTGGCAGCCATCTGGCAGGAGTCGTATCTGGTAGATTTTTCTTAAGAAAAAAGTATATTTAACAAGGTTCTTTTTCCTTCTTTGTCTTCACAGCTGATCTGGCTTCGTTAATGGATAAAACATATGAGAGAAAGTTGCCTGTTAGTTCTTTAACAATATCACGGGTAAGATAATTTAAATGTATATATTTTCAAAGAAGAAAGCCAGAAAGGCTCTCTGGATAGATGAGGCTCTGTAAATAAAAAACATCCTTCGTAGGAAATAATTTTCCAGAGTATCTTATGTTTTTATAGTTACTAATAGATTTATTTTATGATATAGTAGTAAATTACCTTGGTTGAAAGAAAAGGTAATAAATTTACCAGAGTCCAGTGTCAGTGCAGGCAGTCCCTGGGTTACAAACAAGATAGGTTCTATAGGTTTGCTCTTAAGTTGAATTTGTATGTAAGTAGGAACAGGTCCATTTACCTATTACCTAGAATAGCCTCCATTTGTGAGTACAAGTTGTATCTAAGTTGAATGTTTGTAACTTGGGGACTGCCTGTGCTGGAAGTGTTTTTGGTAGCTGAGAAAGTCTATAAAAGAATGGATATTAATGTCCATGTTAACCTGCTGCAAAGCAATGGACAGAGAATAATATCAGACTAGGAATCAGCAATAGTAATTGATAATAATCATTACTTAACACCAGCTATGCCAGTAATGCCAGTATTAATTTTTTTGTTTGTTTTTTTTGACTTTGTGGCCCAGGATAGAGTGCTGTGGCATCATCATGGCCCACAGCACCCTCAGACTCCCGGGTGCAAGCCATCCTCCTGGCTCAGCCTCTTAAGTAGCTGGAACTACCAGTGCTCACCACAACACCCAGCTAAGTCTTCTATTTTTTAGTTGAGACTGGGTCTTGCTCTTGCTTAGGCTGGTCTTGAATTCCTGAGCTTAAGGGATCCTCCCACCTTGGCCTCTCAGAGTGCTAGGATTACAGATGTGAACCACTGCACCTGGCTCAGTATTAGTTTCTTTACATACATCATTTTTGTTAATTTTCACAGCAGCCATATGAGATAAGCATTATCCCCATTTTACATGTAAGACATGGAATGATTTAATCACTTTCCCAAATTCACACAACTTATAAGTGGAAAAGCTGGAATTCAAATCCAGATATCTGTGACATTGTTCTCTTCTGTTTTCCTCAAATATATCTGGTCTTTTACTTATGAATTTGCTTTATGATACGGAGCCCCTCTCAGTTTCCTCGTTCATAGTATAGATACAACAGTGACTTCCTTGCAGGGATGGTATGATGCTAAAATGAGATTTTAGTTGTGAAAACTTTTTTTTTTCTTCTTTGAGACAGGGTCTCAAGCTGTTGCCCTGGGTAGAGTGCTGTGGCATCACAGCTCACAGCAACCTCAAACTCTTGGGGTTAAGCGATTCTCCTACCTCAGCCTCCCAAGTAGCTGGGACTACAGGTGCCCACCACAACACCCAGCTATTTTTTGTTGTTGTTGCAGTTGTCATTGTTGTTTTTTTAGCTGGCCTGGACTGAGTTCTAACCTGTCAGCCTCGGTATATGTGGCCAGCACCCTCCCCACTGAGCTACAGGTGCCACCATGTGAAAACTTTTTGTAAAAATTAATGGCACCATCAAATTAAAGGTATTGGCCTGGGCACAGTGGCTTATGTCTATGATCATAGCACTTTGGGAGGCTGGGGCAGGTGGATGTCTTGAACGTAAGAGTTTGAGGCTAGCCTGAGCCAGGAGTAAGACCACATCTCTACTAAAAATAAAAAAATTATCTGGACATGGTGGCAAGCACTTATAATCCCAGGTACTTGGGAGGCTAAGGCAAGAGGATCACTTGAGCCCAAGAGTTTGAGGATCTTGAGAGGTATGACGCCATGGCACTCTACCAAGGGTGATAGAGCGAGACTTTGTCTCATAAATAAATAAATTGAAGATATTGTTAAATCTAGAGGAGAGAAAGGAAAGAAGTTATATTTCCTTTCAGTCCCAATCTTTTCTTACTGCCTCTTAATATTCTCCTTTTAATCAGGAAACAATTTAACTGTTCACAACTAAATGTCCTAAGTGGCGTATTGGAGGAGAACTGAAAGTTCATTGGTTCATCCCTTGCGTGATGGGTGAAGCCTGTGTGGACGATAATACTCGGTGTTTGTTTAGTTGGTTCTCCAAGGTTAAATAGCTTTCGCATACATTGTCTCATTGGAGACTCATATTCTTCAGGGCAGGTTCCACTATCCTATTTATGCAGATGGAGCAGCTAAGTCCCAGAGGGGCTAGGCCATCTGCTTGTGCCAAAAGCAAACAGTCAGAGCTGGTTCTTAAGCTCAAGTCCTGTGTTTGAACCACATTTTATCTTCCCCTTAATGGATCTCTAAATCAAATCCAGAAGTCCAGGCATTTTTAGTAGGTCTGCCCCTATTTACTCTCTTCTCCTTCTTCATGAGGTTTTAATTATATTCGCAACATGTATTGTCTCCTCTATTTTTTTTTTAATTGTCTCTGAGTCTCTAGTTTAGGCTAGAATTTATCCTTAGAGTAATCCCTTTTGTTTGCTTATTTGGACTGTAGTTGAGGAACAAACATACTCAGCTTTTATGGTTTGAAAGGAGATTTTGTTAGTAGAGGAATCATAGGTTGATTAGTTCAGAGTAAAACTTAAATCAAAATAGAAAAAAATGATTATAAGACAGAGTTCTCTAAATCAAAATGTTTATGTTCCAGGTAGTGTTTGTTGAGCCATCAGAATCTTCATCCTTTCAGATATGTGTTCTCATGGACTTAGAGTTTGGAACATAGAGAAAATATCAGGGTTTAAAGATAAAGGGAAAAATAGACAGCTAGTAGTAAATATAGTCACTGGGGCTCTGTCTGGTTCTGAGCAAGGTTCATATTTGACTTTTAATTTTTCTGATCAAGGTTATTCTACAGGTAGAAAAAGAGAAGTCAGGGTATATTCTTTGTATTAGCATAAAGGGGTTTTAAGGATGGAGCCCTACCATGTGAACATTGTTCCATAAAAATGAACATTGTTTCAATAAAATGGTGTCCTGTTTTTTTTCAAGGTCAATGTTTGACCTCAGCCTTAGGCCAAATATATGACATAATTTATATTCAACAGAGAGTTTCTTTTTATGTCTTTTAGTTTGTGGATAACATTTCATCTCGAGAAGAGGTAGACCATGCAGAATATTACCTTTACAAGTAAGTATTCCATTTGATTTAGCTGCACACTTTGTGATTTCATATCTCTTTTTAACATAAAAGTAGTATATCTTACCCAGTGTTTAACATTGCCTTTTAAGTTTGCTTTAGAGATCTCTCCATGTGAGTATGCAGAGCACTTGCTCATTTTTTATAACTGCATCATATTCCATACTTTGAATATATTATTTAAACCATTTCCCTATTGAAGGACCTTCAGATTATTCTCCTTTTTTGTATCATACACAGTGCTATAGTTAATAACCTTGTATATATTTTGTATATAATTCTCATGAGAATATGCCTTTGTAGTCTTTATAGCTATTGACAAATTGCTTTCTGTTGAGATTTACCAGCTTACATTCCCACCAGCAATGTATGAGAAATGTCTAATTTTAGAGCAATGATTTTCAACTGGTATGCTATGGCACACTGGTGATCTAAAGTGTGCCATGACCATTTTTTTTTTTTGGAGACAGAGCCTCAAGCTGTCGCCCTGGGTGGAGTGCTATGGCATCATAGCTCACAGCAACCTCCAACTCCTGGGCTCAAGCGAGTCTCCTGCCTCAGCCTCCCAAGTAGCTGGGACCACAGGCACCCACCACAACGCCTGGCTGTTTGGTTGCAGCTGTCATTGTTGTTTGGTGGGCCCGGGCTGGATTCGAACCTGCCACCTTAGGTGTATGTGGCTGGCACCTTAGCCACTTGAGCCACAGGTGCTGAGCCACCATGACCATTTTTAAAGATCAATTAAATTATTTTTGAAGGTTCAGAGCATAGTAAATAATTCTTTTTTTACTCTTTTTTTTTTTTTTTTTGAGACAGAGTCTCTCTATGTCACCCTTGGTGGAGTGCCGTGGTGTCACAGCTTAGAGCAACCTCAAACTCTTGGGCTTAAGCTATTCTTTTGCCTCAGCCTCCCAAGTAGCTGGGACTACAGGCACCTGCCACAATGCCAGGCTATTTTTTTTATTGTTGTAGTTGTCATTGTTGTTTGGCAGGCCTGGGCTGGGTTCCAACTCACCTGCCAGCCCTGGTGTATGTAGATGACACCCTAGCTGCTAAGCCTACTCTTTCTTTCTTTCTTTCTTTTTTTTTTTTTTTGAGACAGAGTTACACTGCATCGCCCTCAGTAGAGTGCTGTGATGTCACAGCTCACAGCAACCTCAAACTCTTGGGCTTGAGTGATTCTCTTGCCCTCAGCCTTCCAAGTAATTGGGACTACAGGCACCCACCACAACAACACCCAGCTATTTTTTGGTTGCAGTTGTCATTATTGTTTAGCAGGCCTGGGCCAGGCTTGAACCCACCACTTTTGGAATATGTGGCCCGCATCCTACTCATTGAGCCATGGGTGCCGAACCGCCTACTCTTTCTTTTGATCAATATAATTTAAGTGTGCTGTGGAAGTTTAACTATAGGTTCGAATGTACCCTGAGATTAAAAAATGTTGAAAAATGCTGTTTTAGAGCTTGCCTAACAGGTGGATATTTTCACATTTTAAAAATTTTTGCCAGTATGATCAGGAAAGATTTTTATATGTTTTTTTATATATATGATGTCCATAAACTTCATGTGCAATTTGAAATAGCTGACTATTTGTGTATATATGTGTGTATATACCAATAGATACATAGGTTGAATATCCCTTTTCTGAAATGCTTGGGTCCAGAAATGTTTTGAATATGGGTTTTTTCAGGTTTTGAAATACTTATAGTTAGGGCATCCCTCATAGAAAATCTGAACTACTTAGTGAGCATTTTCTTTGAGCATAATGTTTGTGCTCGTGGAGTTTTGGAGTTTAGAGCTTTTTGGATTAGGGATACTCCGGATACTCAACCTGTATATATGTGTGTGTGTGTATTTTTCTTTTTTATGCAGGTGGAAATATACTCTATAGGAACTATTAGGCATCTATTTTCAGTTAATACTATGTTTTGAAATGTATTCTACATTACTGCATTTGCTTTCTTCTGTCTCACAACTGGGAACAATTCCACTGTGAACCACTCATAAAACTCAACCCATACTCAGAGAAGTGTGTCCAGTACAGCATTATCTATAGCAGCAAAATACTAGAATAACCTAATGCATGCTAAATAAAGGATTGGTCAGATAATGCTTTCAGTTGATTTTTTTTACCTGTCAGATTCTGTCAAAATAGTACTTTATGGTTATTTTTTCATTGTGATTACTATTTTAACACATTGGCACACTAGAAAAAAGTTTGTTTTTTTTTTCCCCTTGGGGCCATGGAGTTTTATTAAATCAAGGTAGGTCAAGTGACAGTGAGTTATATATGCTTCATGAGGTCCTGGGTTCAAAACTAGCATAAGTTAAATACAACTCACATGGCAATTAATGTGTTAAAAATCTGATTTATAATTTATTCCAATTCCGAGTTTCGGAAATAGACTCTCAGTTGCAATTTAAAATGTTAAGCATTGCATTAGAGTTTCCCATTTGAACTTGCTTTGTTTCAATCAAGATATTGATTGAATTAGTTATTCTTGCCTAGGTGCATTTTTTTAAAGCTTACTCTATTTTAGTGAAAATTTATTCAGTTTTCTTTGATTTTCCTCCATAGTAATGAGGTTTTTTAATTTCTGAATTAGGTAGATACTGCCACCTTTATGGCATTTTCTATTTATATACAAATCTCAAGTAGGGTTGATTCTATTAAAACCATTTATCTTAAACCTAAAATTGCCTTGAACAGTGAAGTTTAAGTTCTAGGTCCTGAAATTATAATTGCAAGTACCCTCTTATACTTCATTAAGATAAACTCAAATGAATCTCTTGATGAGAGCTAGTCTTGGCTTCCTTTAATGTTTCTTTAGGACTATAAGGCTGCTTTGGTAGTAATTTTTTGTCCATGGTGAAAGGTGTATGTGGCATCAGGCCAATTCCATTCTTTTGCTTTATTTATAGCAAAATGAAGAAAATAGTTCCAATTTCTAAATAGAAACTGTTTCATAGACCTTCATCCTATGAGATACAGTGCTGTAGTCTTAGAAGAAATATGTCCCAGATTGATTCTGGTAATTCAGCACTCAGCAAGTACAATAGAACATCTGTAAGTTGACCGCCCAGGGAACTGTCACAAACTGGTCAACATACAGAGGTGGTCAGCTTTAAGAAATAGCCTGCTGTATACTGATACATACATGTGGTGCATGTCTGGTCTATGAAAATTAGATCAACTTAAGGGGGTGATCAGTGTAGAGGGATGGTCAACTATGGAGGTTCTACTGTATTTGCTCAGTATTATTTGCCAGGGCCTGTCCAAGGTATTGGGCAGATAGTGATGGATAAGTTACACACTGTCTGTTAACCTCAAACATTCCTACCTTTAAGACCTTCCATGATTATTTTTTCATGTGATGTCCAGTTTTGTGTGGCCTGGGGTATAACCCTATTTTCATAAAATCGCTACATCCTGTTTCCATATAGGTTATATAGAGGGCTCTTGGTCATCATGAATCTGAGTCACTATCTGATATAACATACCATCCTTTGCTTTAATAAAAACTAACATTTTAGCTATGTTTTTCACTTTTTAGCTGTATTCTTTCTTTTCCCTTCCATTACCAAGAAAATGGGCTTTCTTTTTCTTACCTTTTTTTAGAAGAGTTAAATGTTTTTATGACTTCATGAAATTGTTGTGTGTGTATGAGCCTAGGTAGAACCCTACAAAAGCTCCAACAATATAATAGAAGTTGGCTGGGCTCACTCTCTACCTAAGGGTCTCACTCCTGCTTTTCAACTCTAAGAAAGTATATAAAATGTACTTATGCCTCAGCAAAATTAAAAGTTACAAGTTGTGAATGAAGCCTTGGGGTTTCTCTCATGTAATTGAAGTCAGGAGTGTTGATCCCAAAGATACGAGGAAGCTATCACTCTGATATTTCTAGCAGTTAGGTCGTCAGTGGTTGTGATTGCTACCTAACTGCCCCACATGGAATGACTTCAAACATTTCAGAGTGAACTTAGAATCACACGTCCAGAGTCAGGAAATGTAGAAGCAACTTCTAAATTCTAGACAACTCACAGCTTCTTTCAGGCCTAGCTTTAGGATTTCTCAGGATTTCTACTACCCCAGGCAGTAGTGTCTTTAAGAGTAAAGCCCATGGGTGGCGCTTGTGGCTCAAAGGAGTAGGGTGCCATCCCCATATGCTGGAGGTGGCGGGTTCAAACCCAGCCCTGGCCAAAAACTGCAAAAAATAGTAATAATAATAAAAAGAGTAAAGCCCAGTGCAGAACATTTGCATTGGTTCAATTCTTGCTCTGCTACAGCTACCACTTCTTCTGATGATCAAATCTCTACAGTGATTATGTGAAGTACTAGCGCCAGAGGTTCAGAAACCTTAAAGGATCAGTGCAAAGCTGATTGAGCTGCTGGCACCTGCTAGCATATCATCCTGTCATTCCAAGAGACACTTGGAACCTCTGCATCTCCTGAATACGTTGGTTTAAATGTTTGGGGACTTCAACATTAAAGGGCACCAGGGATCTTTAAGGAGATATGGGAAGGCTGCTGTTCAGACAGCAGGAGGGAGAACATTATCCAGACACTCTTAACTTGAGCTGAAAAATTCTCACTTAACAAGAAGAATAGGTTGGGGGAGAGGCCAGGTCAGGCTGCCACAAGTCATTTGCTTCTGCTTCTGTTTCTGCCAGAGAAGCTATGCCTCCTCCTGCTTTGTTGAGTGAGGTCTGCAGAGAAAATTCAGAGAGGTCTGCAAATTTGAGTAAGAATAAAATTATATTTCTGTTTTCGTAGCTTCTCAGCAATATTTAGCATTTCCTTCAATTAAAAATGTAGGCAACAGCTAATATTAACAGCATCTGTGTTTTTCTCAACAATAAAAATCATTGATTTTTCATATCACATTATATTGATTGCACATATCTTAAGAAAATCATGCTTATCACTGCTTAGAAATTATATTAGTAATTAAACCTGCTGCCTAGTGTTATTTCATGCATTAATAAAGCAGCACATATATCTTAAGCATTTCTTAATATCTTGATAATTGCTTTCTGTTGTGAGAAACCAATTCTGAGAAGCCTTTACCAGACTGCCAGAGGGTTTAAGACACAAAAAACTGTTAAGAACTTTACTGTGAGATCTTGTTCGAAAAATTGGTTCTTTGGCTGAGGCTTATTCCTGTTTCTTTCTACCAGGTTTTTAAAAGTATTCTAGGTCTTTGTTTTCTCTTCATAAAAAGAAGACTTTTATTTTGTTTAGGCTTTATAGACTAAGACAGCATATGGTTGATAGGTGTTCTGTCTTCCAAATAAAAACTTAGATTGAAAACAAGGGCCAGTCTCCCTTGTTTCCCTGTAGGGGCAGGAAGAAGGTGTGTGGGGGGAGGGGGGAGTGAACAAATTCAGACAGGCCCTGAGATGCTGTCTGTTAGGAGAGCAGTGCTGGGATGGGGCTGGACAGGAACATTTCTGCTTTGTTTTGGTACCACTTTTACCTAATATTTGGTGAGGGGAGAAGCCATACTATTTCTCAGATGTAGCAGCAAATAAGTACTGTGACATGGCAGAGAATGGTAAGAGAACAGTTCAGCTAATAGCAGCTGACAGGAAATGGCTATTCAGTCATCATCTGATTGGTGAGCATAAGAAGGTGACTGCATTTATTTTTAATATTTGCTTTAGGGAGTTTTTATATCCCATGTTAATTTTAAAAACAATTGAGCAAAATACTTTTCTGGGCAGAGGATTAATTTCAACTCCCTGGGTGGCGCCTGTAGCTCAAGCAGCTAAGGCGCTAGCCACATGCACCAGTGCTGGCAGGTTCAAATCCGGCCTAGGCCTGCCAAACAGTGACAACTACAACCAAAAAACAGGTGGGTGTTGTGGTGGGTACCTGTAGTCCCAGCTACTCAGGAGGCTGAGGTAAGAGAATCGCTTAAGCCCAGGAATTGGAGGTTGCTGTGAACTGTGATGCCATGGCACTCTACCCCGGGCGATAGCTTGACACTGTTTCAAAAAAAATAAAAATAAAAAATTTCTACTTCTTACTCCATGCCCTCTCATTAGCATTTGAAAGAAAAGTCTTCCTACCTTTGCTTTGCTAGAAATTTATAGCATTCCTAAAAATTAGATTTGCGTCTTTACTGATATAGAGGCTAAAGCATAGAGATGAGTGAGTACACCTAACATAGAGGCTTTAAATTTAAGTCACTGCCTATCTTAAGTACAAAGATCAGATGTGAGTGGGGAGAAGGGGCAGTGTTTTCCCAGAGCAAGATTTTATCATTCAGGATCCTAGATGGAGCGGTAAGTTCTTTAAAGGGAACTAAGGCAAAAGAGATGCCTGAGAAACCAGACCATAGTGAACCAGGAGGAAATTTGAATTACAAGGTAAAAGAAAATCCCTTCTATTTCTTTAGTTGTGGGTTATTCTTACTATTGATTAAGAATCATAGTCTTAGCTTTTTCTCTGCAATAGATCCTCATTTGGGATCTGTTTGCCTGGGATCCATGTTATTTAATGGCAAGCTTATGTAGAGTTTTATATAATGGGAGCTTATTTCTTTACCGTTTTGTGAAGAGCATCTTTATAGGATGTCCTAGTCTGTAGACATTCTGAGCTTGTCCACCGCCATGCCACCCAAGGCTTTGTGCACTGCCCAAATGCAAACGAGTGAACCTTGAGGGGGGCTCTGTGTCTCCATTTTCAGGAGATAAACTGCATGTCATTGGTAAAATTGTGCCATCAGTAAAAGCTATTATTTTCATGGCTAAAACAAGCTTTAACAATTCCTGTATTAGTATTTGATTACTGTATTAATGGAATGCAAACTCAAGACATAAAATTTCCTTCTTTCCACTTGATGTCCTTCTCTTCACTGAGGATGTTTGCAAATTGCATTTTTAAAGGCGTATTTAGGCTTTTGAATCATTTTGGGACCATGGTGGTTTAGACATGCATGAAATTAAATTTGCCATTTTTACCATCAGAGTGTCAGCAATAGAACTGTAACGTAACAGTTATTCCTGAAGGATAAGTGATAGAAATTTCCAACATATAGAACATACTCTCCATATTAAAAATACATTGTTTATTAAAGTCACCTTTTGGTTTTTAGGAAAAATGTAGGAAATTCTGAATTAATTGTCATACAATAAGAAAAGACTGTTGCAGAGACCTTCCATGGAGGGACTGTATTCTCAGAACACCGTTCTCTGTGTTGTCATGGGGAGCAGCACACCACCTGGTAATGAGAGTAAGTTAAGGTTGCATGGCAGGCTTGTGCTGCCAACACATTCATCTGTGCTGTACCTGGGCCTCAAGCATCTTTCATCAGTTGCTTAGCTGACCTGGCAGATACCAGGCGTCCCTTGTTGGAGATGGATGGCAGGTCAGGAACAGCTGGGGTGAGGCAGATGGCAGTCTGCATGTCTCCAGGTCCCAGGTTGGCAGCTAGCCTAAAAAGGAAGGACCAAAATAGCTTCATTTTTCATAAAGCAAAAAAGCTCTGATGGTTCCTTGGAAGGTGGGAGCATCACCACAGGCCTGTGTGTTATAAGAATCCATTTCTGCCTGTAAGGAGAAGGGAAGGTGGGAAGTTTATCAGGAGGGAACAGTGTACATGAATTTATGCTAGTAATTTTCCTTTGAGGGCATTGAGATTGTTTGTGTTTCACGGCAATAAAAGGTAATTTTAAATTTTTCTATTAGCATATTGCCAGGTCTCATTATGCTTGAACATTATTGAGAGAAGAGTAAGAACCCAAGGGGAGCTAAATGACTCCTAGAGCATTTTTTCAGTAACACTTTACTGTTGTTAAGTGCTTTATTTAGTTCGTATTTGCTGGTCCTTACCACAGGCCTGGGAGATAGCTTACTATTGTTAATGGAGCTGTATTGGAAAGTAGCAGATGTCAGGGACATAGTTTATGCTTGGGAGCTCTGTGGTAAGAGTAGGAACTCTTTGTCTCCTCTGCATCTGACCCTGCTCCTCTTCCCACTGATCTTTTTAAAGTGGCTTTATGATTTTTACAGGCCTAGTGGTAGTTCCCAATCTTCCATATTTTTGCCAACACATTTAGCTATCCCAGAATGTGTTTAATAATATCTTACTGTTGTTTTAATTTGATATGTCTATCAGTAAAGTCTCAAATCTTCTGCCCATTTGTAAAATTGAGTTGTTCATATGCATAGAATTGGGTTTTGAGACTTCTTTTTTTGTAATCCGGTCTTTTTCATTGTCTTAAGAGTGTTTAAGGAAGTGTATTACTAAGGTAGAGAAACCAGAACAATATCAATTCAAGAAATATGTATTAAATGTCTAGTTTAATTTAATTTCTAATTTAGAAACCCAAGGGAAAAGGGGATGATTATAAGGAATATAAAGGGCAAGATTTTGTAAAAGTTAATAGTTATTCTTTTTCCGCCAAAGGCAAATTAAAACTGCCTTGACAGAATTTGAGATGAAAATACATGAAGACAGATTTCACGTCTATAGGACAAATAGTTCTCAGCTGTGCTTATAAGAGAAATTCTAAAGGCAATAGAAAATTGAACAGTTTTTTGTTTTTGTTTATTTTTTGAGACAGAGTTGTGCTCTATTGCCCAGCCTGGAGTTCAGTGGCTTACAGCAACCTCAAACACCTGGGCTCAAGTGATCTTCTCACCTCAGCCTCCCAAGTGACTGGGACTACAAGCATGCACCACCACACCCAACTACTTTTTCTGTTTTTAATAGAGATGGAATCTTACAATGTTGCTTAGGCTGATCTGGAACTCCTATCTTGAAGTGATCCTCCCTCCTTAGCCTCCCAAAGTGCTAGGTTTAAGGCATGGGCCACTGTATCTGACCAACAGTATTTTTTAATTCACTAAAAGTTGTGTGTTCAAAGGAAGGATGTAATATAATCTCTAAACTCAAAAAGATTATAAATTGCTTAAGGATAATTCGATATGTTAATTCAAAATCAGCATGAATCCAGGATGTAATAAATAAATTTTACAGAAAACCTGCTTTGAGCAGACTAGAAGAAGAATTGATATCATTATCAACAAACATTTATAAAAGAGGTAGAACTTGAGGTGACCCTGAAGAGTGGATGAGTGCAAGAAATAGCAGGAACAAGTGTTCAAGATAGACCAAGCAGTAGAGGTGGAGTTAGAAGGATACGACTGGCTTTATGGGGACAGCCTTAGAGAGACGAGGGCCTTGTGAGGAGTAGTGAGAAATAAGGTGGGCAGATTATAGAGGGCAGGAATACTGGCAGGAGAGAAGGAAGATTTTAAAATCTGTCATTATCTACATTGCTAGTATATAAATAAATTGATATAATTTCTATAGAGAGAACTTGGACAAAATTCATCAAAGTTACAAATACGTATACCCCGTGACCCAGTGCTTTTACCTCCAGGAATTTAACCTCCTGATACTTTTGCATACATGGAAGAAATATTCTTAGCCAAAGGTAGAAGATGATGTCCATCAGTAGAGGCCTGGTTAAATTAATTATTCTATAGCTATATGTGCAATACTATGCAATGATTAAAAAAAAAAAGGCAACTTTATTTGTATTTCATGTGGAATACGTTTTTAAATGTCCTAAATGAAAAAAAGCAAATGTTGGTTCAGTGCCCATAGCTCAGTGGTTAGGCGCCAGCCACAGACACTGGGGCTGGCAGGTTTGAACCTGGCCTGGGCCTGCTAAACAACAGTGACACCTACAACAACAACAACAAGAAGAAAGAAAAAGAAAAAAGCAAGTGTAGAACTTTGTGTATGATATGATCACTGTGGGGTGTGTATATGTGTGAGATATGTGCTTTGATGCATGTGTATATATGTATATTTGTGGAATGATATACACATATAAACAAAAACTGGAAACATTGGTTTCTTTTCAAACAGAAACCTGTGTGATTTTTCACGAATTCTCTCTTGTGCCTTTTGTTTTTATGAGGTAGAGTTTCCCTCTGTCGCCCAGGCTAGAGTGCCATGGCATCAACCCAGCTCACAGCAACCTCAGACTCCTGGGTTCAGGGGATCCCTCTGCCTCAGTCCCCTGAGTAGCTGGGACTGCAGGTGCCCACCACTAATTTTTCTATTTTTTAGTAGCGCTAGGGGGAGGAGCGAGGTATGTCTTACTCTTGCTCGGGCTGATCTCGAACTCCTGAGCTCAAAGGATCCTCCAGTGTTGGCCTCCCAGAGTGCCAAGATTATAGGTGTGAGCAACTGTGCCTTTTGAATTATATATTGTAGATGTATATTACTTACTTAAAAAATATTTTTTAAAAGATCCTTAAGATAGTCATCAGTAGATTCTGAAAAGAATATATCTTAAAAAAATATTTTAGGAAGATTAACAACGTGGTAAATTTTTGATTAGAAGGTAGGTGTTGGAAGAGAATTGTCTGTGCATGTAGTGATAAGAGGCCTGTCCTGTGGTAGTTGACAGTGGAAATGAAGGGCGAAATGTACGTAAGAGGAGGAAAAAAATCAATCCGCAGGATCAATGACAGGTTAAATAGAAAGAAAACAATGATGGTCAAAATGAACTAAAAATTGGCTTGGCGCCTGTAGCTCAGCGGACAGGGCACCAGCCACATACACTGGAGCTGGAGGGTTCGAACCCAGCCTGGGGCTGCTAAACAACAATGACAACTACAAACAAAAAATAGCTGGGTATTGTGGCAGATGCCTGTAGTCCAGCTACTTGGGAGGCTGAGGCAAGAGAATTGCTTAAGCTCAAGAGTTTGAGGTTGCTGTGAGCTGTGATGCCATGGCACCCTTAACAGCTTGAGACTTTGTCTCAAAAAAAAAAAAAAATTGAAACTTAATTAATGGAAAAATGACTTGTACGTGAAAGTACTGAAATGGAAGCAAATGTAAAAGGCAGCCAGAGGGTGAGTTTTTTCTTTGCCTTTTCATTATGCACCTACCTGTTTCTAAGTTTACTGCATCATATTTTGTGCCTAGAGACCTTATTTGGACTATTTGAGAGAAACTGGCCACAGACCTTTGGAGAAAGAACAACTCCCAAAACATATCCATTAAATCTTCCTGGTGTCCTGGCACCAACTAGAAAATTTTAGATGCAGTGACCTCTGAAGTCCTGCCAGCTTTTAGGATGTGGGAAATTGAGGCCTAGATAGATGAAGCAATTTCCTTAGAGCCATGTGGCAAGTCAAAGCTCCAGCTGTAGAGGGAGGCCTGACTTCAAGTTCAGGGACACTTTAGCTAGAGCTGGGCCAGTGTATCTCTTTGTGCTAGTTCTTTTTCTAAGGTCACCTCAATTACAAACCAGATGCAGACTCAATAATACTTAACTAACTCATAAGAAAGTGATGCAGAATTCATTCAACCCAGAAAAAAACTAACATTAAGAGAGCCAGTGATAAAAATGCATTATCTTGGGGGAAAAGAAGGTAGTGAAAAGACTGAAGGAATCAGGATGGGGGAGGAAAGAGGTGATCTGGACTTTAAGACCAGATTAGTCCCCACTTTGGTGTATGTCTGTGCACCGGTTAGTGAATTCCATAGATGTCAGCATCCTAAATGAGCAGATGATCTTGGATGCCCGAGGGCACTTTCATATCTAAAATTCTGTGTTTCTCAGTCTTACTCTGCTAAGCTGCTGGATTTTCTCGCTAGAAGCCTCTGACTTGGGAAGCATGAGGTTCTGGTTTTTGTTTAGTTTCTCCCTCAAAACTTTGTTCACTGGACAAAGGAATTGAAGTTATAGCCACCTTAATCAAATATCAAAAGAACTAATAACATGTAAAAGTAACAACAGAAAGGGTAGGCGATCTCTTAATCTCTTCTTGATCCAGGTGTTAGACTTTATTTATGGTCTTATTTGTAAATACCTTCAGTAAAGTTTCATGGTATGAGAAGCTGGGTATTCACTTCTGCTTTCCCGAGAACTAATTTTTGTGCCATAGGCATTTGACATTTTCCTGAATGGCCTACAAAGCATGTTTTTGATGCCTTGCACTTAACATGGGATTTAATAGGAGAAGGCTGAAGTAAATCTTTTCTAATAGCAGCAGAACCCTCTGTGGATTACACCTTTAAAACCCCCTAAAAAATGGCCAGGCGCAGTGGCTTACACCTGTAATCCTAGCACTCTGGGAGGCCAAGGCGGGTGGGTTGCCTGAGCTCAGGAGTTTGAGACCAGCTTGAGCAAAGTGAGACTCCTCCTAAAAATTTTTCCTCCCACACTGTAAAGTCTTTTGATTGAAAAGTCTTTGTCCTGGCTGTTTTCATAATTATAAAGTCATAGTCAAAGTACCAACAATTACAACTATATGGTAGAGAGAAAAGTATAACAAAATGTAGTCTTATATTTATTTTGTAAGCCCCACTTTAGTGGGATTTTACATGTGAGACAATTTGAAGATAATTAAGATATCTGTTCAGGAGCTGCTACAATATTTAAGGCAGAGCTGAGTAGATAAACAGAAGCTTCAAAGAGAGATTTATGGGAACAGAAGTGTCGGTTGATTGCATCATGATGTTTGAGGCCAAAGACAAATAAATTCCTGAGTATTTCCAGATGCCGAGTGTCTAGGCAAGGGGACTTCTGAAGAGCTAGAAGTATTTGATGTCCATTCTTTTTAGCGGTCTTGGCTGCTTTTATTTTCATGGTAGATTTCCAGTTATATTTTCTTTGACCAGGCAGATTTTGTATTTTGAGGTCTATTCTATTCTTTTAAGTAGCAATGCTGATTTTTAAGACAAATGGTATCACCATTTCATGGCTAGTAATAGGTAGGGCTGGGACTTAAAACCAGATCTTCCAACTCTGGACCATTACAGTATATGATCATTGTATTTATTATGCATTGGCTTTTACAAAGCTCAGTGACAGATGCTACCAAGAGGTGAAAGTCAGATGGGTTACTGGACTTCATTGATAAAAGCCCTGACAGTTGTTTTTTTTTTTTTTTTTTTTTTTTAGACACTATCGCCCTCAGTAGAGTGCCATGGCATCACACAGCTCACAGCAACCTCCAACTCCTGGGTTTAGGTGATTCTCTTGCCTTAGCCTCCCGAGTAGTTTTTTCTTTTTCTTTTTTTTTTTTTTTTTGAGACAGAGTCTCACTGTGTTGCCCTCAGTAGCGTGCTATGGCGTCACAGCTCACAGCAAACTCAAACTCTTGGGCATAAGCGATTTTCTTGCCTCAGCAAGATCCTCTCCCAGCATACCCGTTGAAAATCACTATATTGGCTGTATGGATTTGTTACTTAATGATCTCTGTCCCTGTTGCCTTGCTCATAAAATGAATGTTAAAATAGTGCCTGTGAAAATAATAATAAATAGGCTCGTCGCCTATGGCTCAATCGGCTAAGGCGCCAGCCAC
>CAUYQV010180285.1:0-7500 GCA_963574575.1 Galagoides demidoff
GCGCCTGTGGTCCCAGCTACTTGGGAGGCTGAGGCAGGAGACTCGCTTGAGCCCAGGAGTTGGAGGTTGCTATGAGCTGTGATGCCATGGCACTCTACCCAGGGGGATAGCTTGAGGCTCCGTCTCAAAAAAAAAGAAAAACAAATGATCAGGTGGCACCTGTGGCTCAGTGAGTAGGGCGCCAGCCCCATATACCGAGGGTGGTGAGTTCAAATCTGGCCCAGCCAAATTGCAACAAAAAAAATAGCCAGGTGTTGTAGCAGGCGCCTGTAGTCCCAGCTACTATGGAGGCTGAAGCAAGAGAATCACCCAAGCCCAGAAGTTGGAGGTTGCTGTGAGCCATGTGATGCCACAGCACTCTATTGAGGGCGATAAAGTGAGACTCTGTCTCCACACACAAAAAAGCAAATGACCAGTAAACATGGGGAAAATTTTTACATTTTAGAAAAAAAAAATCCCCATAAGATGGGAGACCTGAAACTTTAGTTCCCCTGGAAACCTGCCAGATTGTCAATAAAAGGCAGCTAGCTCTGCTCTGTTGTGTATAAAACAATTACACAAAGATATACTAATGTGCTTTACCATTTGCTGAGCGAATATCCGTAATAAATGCTATTTAATACCAGATCAAGCTAAGAGGTGACATAATTGTAATGCTTTGGTTTGCTTAATTAATCCTTTACCTTCTCATTAGAGCCTTTAGGTTCCACCCTGACTTCCCTCAGATCCCAGGTTCTCTCTGGTCCACCACCACCCAACTACAGTGTTGTAAGATAAGGAAATCAAACCACAATCCAGTAAGTACAGTTTCTCTTCTTTCTCTCTTGCTAGGTGTTTCAGGGGAACTCTAAGAATGTTCCAGGTGCCACAGTGGAGACGGCAGGAGTATGGCGGGGAGAAGCAGACAAGCTGTTGAGCACCCCAGATCTAAGCTTTGCGGTCAGACATCCTCTCACTTCCCACCCCTTGGCCGCCTAGTTAACTGCAGTATCCATTCCAATGACTAGGACTCATAAGGTGATGCAGACAATGACTTTGGAAACGGGAGCGGGGCCTGGTCACTCTGCAGGCCGGCCTCCCCGCGACGATTTCGCACCACTCCGCATCAGCTTTATGACAAGACATGTGCGCTCCTACAAAGGGAAGTGTAGCCTTCTAGGGGAGACAGCCCCGGGACTGGGTGCTGACGTTCCCGCCAGGAAGAACATAGAGGTCTCCCTCCCAAATTTATATACAGTCCTGGTTGGGACCATAAAGACTTCCGGCCCTTAGTCCTAGCTACTCGGGAGGCTAAGGCAAGAGAATCGCTTGAGCCCAAGAGTCTGAGGTTGCCGTGAGCTATGACACCAGAGTACCCTACAAGGGTGAGACAAAGTGAGACTCTTGTTCAAAAAAAAGAGAAAAAGACTTCCGGCCTAGAGCGGAGGCCGGGTTAGCTTTAGTCCCTTCTCATTGGACGCTCCCGGGTTCTAGTCTGAGTCTGAATTAAACAAAGAGGCGGAGCTTGGTGACGAGCTTCCGCCGGGTTGCGTAGCAGCGGTAGGCGGGACAAAGGATCTGTCTCAGACCGCGACAAGTGGTCGGAACCTTCTTTCCCCTCCTTCCCCTTCCTTTCCCAGGAAAGGCTGAGACCCGGCACCCGGGCTGTCCCGTGGACGCTGCGGCTTCAGCTCCAGCCAGGCCAGGGTACGAAGAGTCCGGGCTGCGTCCAGGGCGGTGTGTACTGCGCCTGCGCGGGCTTCCACTTAATAAAGGGTGTGTGTGTGATGTCCCGGGGGATTGGGGTGGGGGTTCGAGAAATTGGGATGAGGAGGAGGATAGGAATAAAGATGAAAATGGGGGAAGGGAGCAGCACTGGGAAGAAGGCAGGAGGTGAGAAGGGATCTTTGGAGGATAAGTTGTTGGGGACGGTCCACTGGAGTAGGAGAGAAGTGCGGGAGGAGGCCTGGGCTGGCTGGATGACAGGGAGCAGCGGGACGCGGGGAGCAACGTGGTATTTAAATAGGCGATGAGTGACGTTCAGGAGAGGAAGAAGGGAACACCTCGGGGACCAGCCTGGGCAGTGGCAGCGGAACCCGAACCTCCGCCCTCAAAGCGCCATAGCTTGGCTCCTCTCCCATGCCTTGTCTTTGGCAGCCTTGTCCTTCCTCGATCCTCTCCCCCTTCCTGTCCTCCATGAAGAAATCTCACATTCCTCACGTCCCTGCTCTTGGTTTGTATTCTGGTCCGCTGGCACGTTCACTCGGCACACCGGAAAGCCTTGGAAAGTCTTCCCCAACCTGGGACTCGAGGAAATTGGGAGTCAGGATTAGGGGACCACAGAACAGAAAGCCAAGAGGGGTGAGAACGTTTGTCTGAAGGCACGACAAACACCACCTTCCGCAATCAGAAACTGACTTCATTTCATCTAATAGCAAACGCGGATATTAACGAGGCCACGGTTCTTGGGGACGTCCCTGTGGTTTTAGTCTGGCAACAGGGCAAGAGGCCGATAGTGTTGTTGGATGACAGTTTTCTCTCAAATATAAATGAGGTGGGCAGTGGTAGGGAATGTGAATGATGCAGAGTTTCTACCTTGCGTGTCCCGCTGACCTGTGGCTGACCTACTGCTTCCCAGTAATCGAAAAGAAGGAACAAACTTCTTTCAAGCATTTGGTCTCTAGCCTTAAGTAGTTTGAATTCATTTTGCATTCTGTTACTGCAATAATACCTGAGGATAACAGTATTCAATATGCTTTGGAGTTTTTTCTATCACATTTAATTTGCAGGACAGTATGTATAAAGTAGGGGTGTGTACACATATATACCTACATGTATATACACATATTTATATATAACATATGTATATGAGATAGATAGCAGGTATCATTTTCTCTGCTTACTGTTTGCTGACTCCTGGTCTTCTGCTCAATTGAAAAATTCTCTTTTGGGGGCGGCACCTGTGGCTCAGTGTGTAGGGCACCGGCCCCATATACTGAGAGTGGCGTGTTCAAACCCAGCCCCGGCCAAACTGCAACAAAAAATAGCCAGGTATTGTGGCAGGTGCCTGTAGTCCCAGCTACTCTGGAGGCTGACGTGAGAGAATCGCCTAAGCCCAGGAGTTGGAGGTTGCTGTGAGCTATGGCATGGCACTCTATCTAGGGCGATAAAGTAAGACTCTGTCTCTATAAAAAAAGAAAGAAAAGTCCTGTTTTGTTCTGGCCAAGGGGGTACTAAGGTAGGGTCTGCCCAGCATGTGCAACTCTCATTTCCTTTCAGAATCTGTAACTTGTTACTCAAAGAGACTGACCATAGCCAACAGCACTAGTTCCTGGAATCATTTCTTGACGTACAGGTATATGTACCAGGGTATTAGGAAAAGAGGAGTTGTCAAAATGATTGGAGCATTATACCTGCCTTTGTATTATGGGTGGGAAAGGAGTACTGGGGAGAAAGATATCAACCCCTGCCATGGCTACAAGGAAGGAAAAAGTGCCTGGCATGGCATCTTTTAAATTGATTTTTAAACTAATATTTTAATTTAAAAATACCATGCTAGCACGGTGCCTGTGGCTCAGTGAGTAGGGCGCCAGCCCCATATACCAAGGGTGTCGGGTTCAAACCCGGCCCCGGTCAAACTGCAACAAAACATAGCGGGGCATTGTGGCGGACACCTGTAGTCCCAGCTACTCTGGAGGCTGAGGCAAGAGAATCGCCTAAGCTTAAGAGCTGGAGGTTGCTGTGAGCTGTGATGCCATGGCACTCTACCAAGGGCCACAAAGTGAGACTCTGTCTCTAAAAAAATAAATAAAAATTAAAAATATCATGCTAAACACATTATGGCTGATGAGTATAGCAAACTAATGAACATATGTACCAGACTCAGAAGATGAAATGGTCTCTGTTTTATATGTATAAAAGTAATTATCCTCTTCTTTTCCTACATGGCCCTTAAACAATTGATAGACGTGCTGGTGAGGAAAGGAGTTTGAATAGTTGTTATTCTGTGTAGAGCTGAATAAATCTCAGTTCCCTTCATCTGTTTAGTGTAGTGATGAGTATGGTCAGCCTAATCTTTGCTGCTTTCTCTATCCTTCACAGTTGCCCACCCTGGAATAAGAAAAATGTCCTCATTTACTGTGTTTTTCTTTAAAAAAAAAAAAAAAAAAAAGCCTGATCCTTGACTTGTAAGTACAGTTGCATCTATACCCACACTTTTTTTTTTTTTTAGAGACAGGGTCTTACTTTGTCATCCTCAGTAGAGTGCTGTGGGATCACAGCTCACAGCAACCTCCAGTTTTGGGGCTTAGGCAATTTTCTTGCCTCAGCTTCCTGAGTAGCTGGGACTACAGGCGCCCACCACAACACCCAGCTATTTTTTTTATTGCAGTTTGGCTGGGGCTGGGTTTGAACCTGCCACCCTTGGTATATGGGGCTGGTCCCCTACTCACTGAGCCACAGGTGTCTTGAACATCTTGAACATCTCCTTATGAGATATTTTCCTCTTGGAAATTAGGTCCACATTTTTTTTTTTTTTTTTTGAGACAGCCTCAAGCTGTTGCCCTGGGTAGAGTGCCATGGCATCACAGCTCACAGCAACCTCCAACTCCTGAGCTCAAGTGAATCTCCTGCCTCCGCCTCCCAAGTAGCTGGGACTACAGGTGCCTGCCACAACACCCGGCTATTTTTTGGTTGCAGCCATTATTGTTGTTTGGCGAACCCAGGCTGGATTCAAACCCGCCAGCTCAGGTGTATGTGGCTGGCACCTTAGCCGCTTGAGCCACAGGCGCCAAGCCAGGACCAGAATTCTTTGAGATAGGGTCTCTCTCTGTTGCCCAGACTTGAGTATAGTAGCATTATCATAGCTCACTGCAACCTTAAACTCTAGAGCTGAAGGCATCCCTCTATCTCAGCCCCAATAGCTGGGACTATAGGTGCAGAATTCTTCTTACATGAAATAATTTATGTGAAAGCACTTTGAAAACATTAAAGCATCATACTATACATGTAAGATATTATCAATCTATGTATTTTGTACCCATAGATTTGAAATCATTGACATTACCTGTAGAGCACTGAATAAAATAATACTTTTTATCTCTAATAGCTCTTTTTTTTTTTTTTTTTTTTGCAGTTTTTGCCCAGGGCTGGGTTTGACCCTGCCACCTCCGGCACATGGGGCCAGGGCCCTACTCCTTTGAGCCACAGGCACTGTCCTGTAATAGCTCTTCTTCTCTACCTTTCCACTTGTCCTTTTCTTTCCCCTTCTCAGCTATGTTTTGAGTCTACTGGGCCATGTGTGTGATACCTCAGCCTTAGAGGGTAGTGTTGTATGCATAGCACTGCATCCTGTAGTGCTTAATGGTGTTGTTTATTCTCCCCAACCAACTGCCAGATCCAAGTCTGTCTAGTCTCATTGCCAAGTGGAGGTAGTTCCCCTGACTTACCTTTCTCTTCCTTATTCCTATTAATAGAGTGCTCCTGATTGTGACATCACACCCATCCCCTTGGCAATGGAGCTTGTCACTAGGAAGGAAGACTCAGTCGAACAGTAGCCAACAAGATGGGTTACTGGGAACATCTCCTGAGTGGCACTGAGTGGAGGCATCAGGGGGTTGGAGCCTTGTGAACAGGGACCTGCCCCCCAACACTTGGAAGGTAAAGAGCCTTGATTCAGAATCCCATTCCAGGCTTCAGCCTTCTCTATGAATCAGATGTCCTTCTGCCCTTGAAAGCCTGGTTCTTAAAACTCCTTTCTACAGAAAGCTTTCTGTGATAAGCCCATATCATCCTGTTCTTTTTTGCATATTTATGTGTTACGTAATTATTAATTCTTGGTAAGTTGATTAGTAAGTTTTATGTCTATGTGTTTTTTTATCCTGCATACTCATTGGGCTCAAGTCCACACCTTAGTTTGAGGATAAGGATGTGTTTTTCCTTTCTTTTTTCTGTCTTTACTGGCGAAAAGATTATGTATTTAGGATTATGAAGTTTAGGGTAACCATATGGAGTGGTACTCAGTGCTTGTGACCAGTTGGGAGATCATTGGTGGCCTTTGAAGCACGGCAAGCCTCAGTTAGATATTAGATGAATTCTTGACAAATTGTGTGCCTTCTGGATGCTTTTATAAATTAGATCTATTAAAATGTACTAAAGATACCTAATTTTAAAATCTCCTTTGGTAAATCTTGTATGTATCCTACCATTCTGGAATTAAGTACATCTTTAAGAGTTACTAATCTCACAAGTGAAGAAACCCAGTTCCTATGAGGGGAAGTGAGCTTACTTTGAGTCTAAGTTTAAGTAAAAAGGACCATTTCCTTTCATTTAAAAAGCAAGGAGAATTGTCTCAAGAGAGCAAGGCTAGTCAGTGGTAACACCAAGGCACCATAATTACCCTCTAATTTTCTTTTTCTCTTTTTTGAGACAGAGTCTCATTTTGTTCCCTGAGGTAGAGTACTGTGCTATCATAGTTCACAGCAACCTCAAACTCTTGCCTCAGCACCTCTAATAGCTGGGATTACAGGAATGTACCACCATGCCTATAAATTTTCTGGGTTTTTTTAAAGATGGGGGGTCTCGCTTTTACTCAGGCTTGCAGAACAAGTTAGAATTTACTATTCCAGGCCAGACAAAGTGGCTCACACTTGTAATCCTACCACTCTGGGATGCCAAGGCTGGTGGATCACTTAAGCTCACAAGTTAAAGACTAGTCTGAGCTAGAACAAGACCTGTCTCTAAAAATAGCCAGGCATTGTGGTGGTCGCCTGTTAATCCCAGCTACTGGGGAAGCTGACGCAAGAGAATCACTTGAGCCCAAGAGTCTGAGGTTGCTATAAGCTGCCACAACACTGTACAGAGGGCAACAAAGTGAGACTGTGTCTTAAAAAAAAAAAAAAAAAGAAAGAAAGATATTCTGGAAGAGTCTTCACTGAATAATGAAACTTGAAGAGTATTCCAAAAATGTATACAAACTTTCTGATGTTTTAGCAACAATATGTATTTATTTTTCAGTCTGTTTTTACTTTTTTAACATATTGGCTTTGAAATATTGACACTTGGATCCCATAAGTTTGATTGTTTATTTCTTTGAAATTATTTTAAATCAAAAACATTTTACTTAAAGTAACAAAAATTTGCCAGGGGTCATGGCTCATGCCTGTAATCCTAGCACTCCAGGAGGTCAAGTTGGGAGGATCTCTTGAGCTCCAGGGTTTGGGACCAGCAGGAGCACGAGCCAGACTTCATTTCTACAAAAAATAAAAAAATTAATTGGTGTGGTAGCAGGTTCTTGTAGTCCCAGCTACTTGGGAGGCTGAGGTAGAAGGATCACTTGAGCCCAGGAATTTGAAGTTACAATGAGCTATGATGACACCACTCGCACTTTAGCTGGGGCAACAGAGTCAGACTCTATTTCAAGAAAAAAAATCACATATTAAATTTTCCATATCACAAAGCATGTCAGCTGCCAGTAAAATTATGTGGCTTCTGGACATATTATTTGAAAATACCGTTATTCAG
>CAUYQV010180285.1:12500-43923 GCA_963574575.1 Galagoides demidoff
ATAAAAGTTTTGTTCATTAATGTTACTTAGAAAAGTCAAACATGTTTCTCTAAGATGTGTAGTAAAAACTATTTCATGGAGAATAAATTATATAATTTGTCTAGGTTCCTTAGTTCTAAAAGATAATTTAATTACTTGTTTCTAAAAAGTAGAATAAAAAACAGTATGTTCAGTTTGGCTATTTTAAAAGGAAGGAGACACACTGAATACAATTTTAAAGAAAGTATTTAACCAAGTTTATCATCACAGTCCTGTAATTTGCAACACAGTTCAAAAAAGTAACACATTTAAAAATAAAATGTATGTGTTAAAAAATTCAAAAGTATAAAGTAAGAAATGCTTTTTAAAAATAAAATGTTGTTATTTTCATACATTTAGCTATAAATATAGCAATTAAAGTAGTTTACATTAATTGCCTCCCTTAGTAATTCACTTCTAAGTGAATAAATATGTGTAGATGTGAACAAGTATTCTCTCACAAAGTAGTTCAGGGAACTGAAATATCAACAAAGATCCATAACTGCACACACAGTGATTTTCTCTTTCCCCTTTGTTTTAAATTCATAGTAAATGATAAAATACGAAGTCAAATTACTCTTTTCTTCATCTAGCCTTGATATCCCAAAGTCTAAACCTAGGCCATCTAGAGAAAATCAGTGGCCAAATCCTAAAGGTATCTTTACCTCACTGCAGAATTTCCCCAGGCTCCATGCTTGTCTGTGAGAATGTTGATAACTTTCTGGATTAGTTGAGTTGCTGTAACATGGTCTCGATATTTTGCAGCTCTTATCAAATGATCACACATTTTCTCATCCTCTCGTTTGTCTGCAGAATACTGCGCACACAATGACTTGGGTAGAAATAAAGAAATATTTATTAATACATTAAAATATGGAAAAAACTTAAATGCTTTATGAAATCATCTTTACATGGATCAAAACAACCAAAACTTTAAAGCTACTTTTATATCCTGCATTAACCTAAATTGCCCGATGTGTAGTGATCTGCTGTTTCAGATCACAATTTCTCTCTCTGCAGTCAGTCATAAGATGCACTCGGAAGTGGTTAAGAACTCAGAAGAGACCTAAACAATGAGAAGGCAGGTATGTAAGATGCAGGGGTCCACCATTACAAACAGCACAAGAAGCGAAGTTGCAAAAAACCCAAGAAACAATGAATAAGTAAAGAGAATAATGGTGTGAAATGAATTTGAAGAGGTAGACAGGACTGCATCCTTTGCACTGCATAGTTGTGGCGAGGAGTTTAGATTTTACTTGAATGTAATAGGATACCAATGGATGGTCTTAGCAGTGAAGTGATGTGATTGATTTACACATTAAAATAATCACTATATTTCCTATTTTGAGAACAGATTATAGTGGCAGAAGAGAAGAGAAGTGGGGAGACAAGTTGTCATGTCACTGACAGGTCCAGAAAAAAGACAATAGTAGCTTACAATGGTAACAGCTAGTTCTCAACACCTTTAGAAAATAAAAATAGCTCTTTTAAATCCTAGCTATGCAAGATGTACCAGCAGCACTGGAATCACCTGGGAACTTATTAAAAATGCAGAATCTCAGGTCCCACCTCAAACCTCTAAATCAGTATTTGGATTTTAATGAGATACTAAGGAGATTTATACACGCATTGAAGTTTGAAATATACCATCTTAGCTATCATTAATTCTGCCAAAAAAAAAAAAAAAAAGAACTTAGAATTCTTTGGCAAATCAGATATAAAATAACTTCTAGTTTCTAAAATGTTTATTCCTTTTTTTGGAATTCAGATACTTGTGATGTCATTTTTATGATATTGTAGCTAATATACTGCTTATAAGAAAATATGAAGATTGTTAAAAAGTAGATCCTTCATTTTATTCACAAAATCTAGTAGACTCCCCCTCTTAACTTCCAAATTTAAGTTCACAAATACAAACACACACACCCTCTGTTAGACAAGTAACATAAATTTGATGTTGGAACAAATATTTCTAGTTTAGTTATGTGATACACATTGTGGTTGCCTGCTTCTCCTACAGTATACCAGTTTGGATAGTTTTTGCCACCCACTCTTCCCACCACTGCCCCAGCAACAAAGCAAGGTCCTGATCATGGTAAACCAGGGGTGTCCAACCTACCCACGGCAACATGATGATTTTATGAGGAATTGTTTTGCTGTTCTGTCATATATCATGAAAAGTACGCACATACATTTTTTTTTCTTTTATTGGTAATCAGTGTTTGGGTATTTCATTGGCCCTTCCAAAGTGTGGCATGGAAAAAAAAAGGTAAGACAACCCTGTGGCCTAAACTAATCGGAGTAATAATCACATCCACATTGACAAATTGGCTTAGGGAAAGGCATTTGATGTAATTAGTGCATTAAAGGCAAAATTCAGGTTTTCTTCTCTTTTCTTTTTTCTTTGAGACAGGGTGAAGTTCTGTCTTGCAGACTGCAACCTCAAACTCCTTCTTGTCTCTTGCCCCCCTGCCTCAGTTTCCCGAGGAGCTGGGACTATCGGTGCTCCACCATGCCCGACTAATTTTTCCATTATTCTGTAGAGTCAGTGTCTTGTTCTTGCTCAAGCTGGTCTCAAACGCCTGGCCTTATTTATTCCTCTGCCTTGGCCTCCCAAAGTGCTAAAATTACAGGAATGAGCCACTGCATCCAGCTGAAATTCAGATTTTTATTAGATAGTTCAAACCTTCCTCTCATGGTGTAAAAGAAGAAGTGCATAACTACAGGAGTGTTGGAAGCTCTCTCTGTACTATGAGAGAAGCTGGCCTGAGGATAAAGCCAAAACTCAGAAAGCAGAACTATAAGAATTATAGAAACATAGAGCTTATTCCAGGTGGAATCATGAATTTCTGGATCAATCAATACTAAAGACCAATGTACCTTTACCGTTTCTATGAGATTTTTTTAAGAGTCAATAAACTCGGCTCCGCACCTGTGGCTCAAGCAGCTGCGGCGCCAGCCACATACACCTGAGCTGATGGGTTCGAATCCAGCCCAGGCCACCAAGCAACAATGATGGCTGCAACCAAAAAAAAAAAAAATAGCCGGGCGTTGTGCAGGCACCTGTAGTCCCAGCTACTTGGGAGGTGGAGGCAGGAGACTCGCTTGAGCCCCTGAGTTGGAGGCTGCTGTGAGCTGTGATGCCACAGCACTCTACCTAGGGCGCTCCTTATGTGCTAGTAGAACAACCAAAAAAAAAAGGGTGGGCAGGGGTTTCTGCTCTTTACATCAAAAGCAACCCAACAAATACAGTGTTTATGTATATATGTAGAATTGGATATCTTAGTCTGTGGAAAATAAGGGTGGACATAAAGTTTGTGTGCAATTTAAATTAGTTTACTATGAAAATTACACATGAACTTTATGTCCACCCTGTACTATGCTATAGAGATCAAAGGTTGAATTTAATAATGGAAGAATTTGAGAAGATAAGTTATTATTGGGTAGGAATAATGGGAACTATTAGCAAAGCAAGGAAGAAAAACATGAATCATTTTCAGGGAGGAGAAATAATATAGTTTGAACCAAGTGTAAAATACAGGTAGAAAAAGCAATAAATTGAAGAAATTTTGGAATGCAGAATGAGGACAGAAAAAATGTCTCTAAGAATCATAGTGGGTTTATATGAATAAACATAAGATTGGGAAGCAAAATAAAAACCAGATGACAGTACCCTGCCTAAAATGTCCTGCTAGTCTTAAGCAGCTAACAAATTTATCTCTTTATGTCATCATCTGCAAAATTAGGTGATTACAATATCTCTAAGAATTTTTCAAATGGGATGTTGGGCAACCTCTATAAGAGTGCTTGAGAATATTTCTATATAACCTCTATACAAGTGGTTATAACCTCTATACTATACAAGTGATTCTATACTGGTTAAAAAAAAAATTATTTATTTAATCTAAATATTGATGAGGAGAGAATAAGTCATATTAAGAAGTAAACTAATTTGTAAGAAATTAAAGCCAAATGTCATATACTTTTTTAAAAGACTGAGCCAAACATACTACAAAAGAGTTAAGTTTGTCAAAAACATGACGTAAGCATACGAAAAAAAGTTAAAAAATATCTGAAGGGGCAAGCATTTAACTAGGGAATTATTCTGTTGTAACAGAAATGACAACAGATATGTGATATTTTCAGATATTCATTCAAGACCTAAGAAGCATTCGATATATTACTTCAAATCTAACCCAACCACAAATTGAAATGAACATGAACAGTACCAAATGGCAGACAGACATTTCCAGAATTTTATACTTTAACATGGTCCACTACATACGAATCTCCCCTTGTCTAATTTTACCTGATATGGGGAAATTCAAATTATTGATGAAATTTAGAAAACCACTGGTTTTGATACTCTGATGAGACATCACATACCTTCATATTAAACAGTATTAAAAGTATCCCAAAAAAACATTATTGAACAGATCTTTATTTTATTAATATTAAAATAATTTAGCTTTATCAAATTGTATTTCATGTTTGATAAATTATTAAAGTTTTCTTTAAAAAGCCATAATTCTGAAAACAAGGGCTCAAGGTAAGCTAAATGGTAAATTGGTTTAAAGTGTTCTTTAATGGATCCACCTTTACAATTTCAACAGCAACTTTTCATATGTGACATAAAATCTATAGATATAAATCACATTAAAGGGCTATTCTTTCCTGATTATCAATCTCTGTCTCTTTGTGGAACACTAGAGTCACACCCGACTTTAAAACATGATAAAAGAAAACCAAACAAGAATGTTTTTGTAAAGATACAAGGAACTTATATATTTAAAGTTCTACAAACATATTCTATATTTTGAAAAACTGCTTTGTAATATAATTTGAAGAGGTTCTTTTTAAAAACTAATACTAAATCCTGTGTATGCTATTTCATCCAAAGTACAGATGAGGAATATCTACCTCATGATCAAATACATGTTTTTAATCAATGGTTCACATTTGTGTATATTTGTGTGCTTTCATTTAGAAGTCGAATGAAAGTATCTCAAGGGACTCTACCAAAAAATGCCATTTACCAATAAAGGGTCAGATCTCAAATGTACATCAACTTTTTTGTTTTCCTATTTTATGTACCATATAAACTAGATAACATAAAATCATAACATGACCACAAAAGTATCTGAATCTAAAAATGAAAGGAAAAAGAAATCTTGAGAACTGAGAATTCAGTTGTATTTGGTTACTGCTAAAGAAACCTAAGATTTATTACTGTAGAATTAATAAACTAAATATAAGATAAACAAATTTCTTTCTTAAAGGAAATTCAGTCACTTGCAGTGAAAAGATAAAGTGACTATTTTGGCTTCTTAAATGTAAATGAATAAATTAATATTTCTTCCAGACGTCATAGCTCTGCCTAACTTTACTATTCATCTTCTGCATAAAAGTACAGAGAGGACTGAACTTAAGTAGATTCTTCTGATTTCCTCTTGTCATTGATCTGACTACTCTTCTTTTTAGCCAGGCTTTTTCCTTTATTATTCCCCATTATAAATTGTTGGCATTTTTCCAAGGCTTTCTCAAATGTCTCTTGGTAATATCATTTATAACCCATATCATTTCTTATATTAATGTAGGACTACCTTTCAAATTTTTATTATTGATACACCTGTTTTCCTAAACTCGGAGCCTATATTTCTATCTGTAGGATAATCTTCACTTATCCAACAAGCACCTAAAATTTAAAATGTACAAAATTATACCTATCTTCTCCTTTTTTTTTTAAAGAGGCAGAGTCTCACATGGTAGAGTGCCATGACATTATAGTTTGCAGCAACCTCAAACTCCTGGGCTCAACCTATCCTCTTGCCTCAGCCTCCCAAGTAGCTGGGACTACAGGTGCTTGCCACAATCCCCAGCTATTTCTGTAGAGACAGAGTCTTGCTGTTGCTGAGGCTGGTCTCAAACTCACAAGCTCAACCAATCCACCTGCCTCAGCTTTTCAGAGTGCTAGGATGACAGGCGTGAGCCACCATGCCCACCTAAACCTCTTCATATTAAACACATTATTATACTTCAGAAGGAAAGCTTGTCTGTTTGCTGTTATCTGTGACTTCTCAATTTTCCTAACTTCAAATCCCATTCATTCCATTTTTATAAACCCCCTTATCTCTTATCTCTTACGCATATCTTTATTAGTTAGCAACTCATCTTTGAAATAACCTTTTAATTGGACTCTCATAAACAGTTCCAGAGTTACTTTATTTCTAGAAGAATTTATTTTGGTATAGCATACATAAGATTTTTCCTTCCCTCTTAACCCCCCCCCCCATTTTAGCAAAGATGTATTTATATACCTTATTCCCCCAAAATGACATGGCTACCTAAAATATTGAAAATTTAGAACCAAATTTTATTAGCAATAACTTATGACCTTTAATTTAGTAATATGGTACATTATCTTTTATCATACCTGCTATCCATCCTGTATTTCCAACACACTCACACTATATGATACATGCCAACTACCCTCAACAAGACCTTTTATAAGGGCTGGGAAATATATTTTTCTTATTGCTTTTTTAAAAAAGGCTATTGCAGTAAAAGCTGGGACCAGAAGGACAAACTACTAGAGACAGGGAAGTTACATAAAGAAAGACTTAGAAATAGAGAAATCCTTTTAATTCTTTGGCTAAATACATAGAATAAAACCAGATCTTAAAAAATTCAAAATGATTAGAAATTAAACAGTTCACCTCCATATAACTAGGGATCAAAGATGAAATCACAAGGACAATTATAATAACATATACAATCAGCTAAAGCAGCATTTTAAAAGATTTATAGCTTTGGCTCGGTGCCTATAGCTCAGTAGTTAGGGTGCCAGCCACATACACTGAGGAAGATGGGGCCTACTAAACAACAATGACAACTGCAACAACAAAAACAACAACAAAAATAGCTGGGCATTGTGGTGGACATTTGTAGTCCCAGCTACTTGGGATGCTGAGGCAAGAGAAGCACCTCAGCCCAAGACTTAGAGGTTGCTGTGAGCTGTGACACAACAGCTCTCTACTGAGGGCGACATAGTGAGATTCTGTCCCCAAAAAAATTTCATAGCTTTAAATGTACTAGAAGAGAATGCTGATATCAATTACCCAAATTTCTAACTAAAATCAATTACCTAAATTCTTTGAAAGCATAAATGAAACCACAAAAAAAGAGAAAGAATACAATAAAGTCTAAATTTAAAAATCAATAAAAAAAGAGAGAAATAAAAAAATCATCAGCTGACTCCTTGACAGTATTAACAAAATTAACAAATATCTATCCAGAATGTTTAAGAACAAAAAATGAGAGAGACATATGTTGCCAATATCATATATTAAAGTAGGACATTTTATTACATATCCTATAGACATTAAAAGATAGTAGGAAAATGTCCTACAGACATTAAAAGATAGATAATACTATGAACAATGTTATGTCATTTAATGACTTAGATGACATACAAAAACTTTGATATATACAAACTAACAAAATTGACTCTCAAGAAGAAATAAAATTTTAAAATTCTGTATTTTTGAAATGTCTTAATCTCAATACATTGATTTTATATATTAAACACAATCTAAGTAAAAATTTTATCAGGAGTTTTTATGAATACTGACAAGCTGATTCTAAAAACATACCAAAAAAAAAAAAAAAAAGAAAATGGGGTGGCGCCTGTGGCTCAAAAGGGTGGGGCGCTGGTCCCATATGCCAGAGGTGGCGGGTTTAAACACAGCCCCAGCCAAAACTGCAAAAAAACACACAGAAAAGAATAATAATAGCAAAACAATTTACAAAAGAAAAACAAAGTGGTAGGACTTCACACTCATTCAACCATACTATGAAAACAGAAATCAAAAGCATTTAGGTTATAGGTTACTAACTGAAGAAAGAGTATTTTTCAACAACTGGTGCTAAACTACATGGTATCTACATGTAAAAAAAAAACTTTTTCTTTCGCCTGATATCATACGAAAAGTATTTAATTAAAATGGATCAAAGGCATAGATATAAAAGGTAAAGCTATAACATTTTCTGAAAAAAATAAAGCAGAAATTCTAAAAGGCCTTAGGAAAGGCAGTGTTCTCAGACTGTACACTATAAAATAAAAACATAAGAAATCACAAGCATAAAATAAACTTAACAAATTAAACTTCACCAATATGTCTTAACACCTGCTCTTTAAAAGACTCCACTTATAAAATGAAAAGACAAGCCACAAATTAGGAAAAAATATTCATCATACATATAACTGACAACAACTTCTTTACAGGATATATAAAGAATTCTTATAATTCAGACCAACGACGCAATTTAAAATAATAATATGTGAAAGATTTGGACACTTTGCACAAGATATACAAACAGCTAATTAGCACACAAGCAGATGCTCAGTAGGAAACGCAAATAAAAATCATAGTAAGCTATTGCTACATATCTACTAGAAAAGCAGAAATTAAAAAGTCCAGCACCACCAAGCACTGACAAGGATATGGCACAACTAGAACTCTCACACCTACCTTGCTGGTTGAAGCATAAAATCTACAACTACTTGAAATATGAAAACAGTTTGGCAGTTTATTGGAAGCTATACTATAGCACCTAACATTTCCACTCCTAAGAATTTTCTCAAAATGAATAAGAACATATTTCTATGAAAATAATTTATACATAAATGCCCACAGTACTTTCAGTCATAAGAACCACACGCTAGAAACAACCCAACATCTATCTGCCTATAACTGAATGAAAAAAGTAATACCACGTAATAATGAGAAGAAAACAAGTACTATATACAGTAATATAGATGAACATCAAAAAGTTTATGCAGACCAAAATGACCCCTGACATTACAGTACCCACCGTATGATTCCATTTATGTGAAATTGTGTAACAGGCAGAACTATCCAAAATTATAGAAATCAGACCACTAGTTTTCTAGTATGAACTGACCACAATGGATCACAATAGAATTGTCCAGAATGACAGAAATTTTCTATATCTTAATTGTACATAAGGTATATACATGTGTCAAAACTCATCAAAAATATATACTTGAAACTGATATATTTTAATATATGTAAACTGTATTTCAGTATAGTTTATTTAAGGAGTTTTTAAAAACTCAATAGGCCAAGTGCAAACAGGGAGAAAGTTTAAATACTTATATAAAAAAATGAACTCCTATACCAATATAAGCTCATATCCTGCAACAAATCAGTAAGAGATAATTAATATTAAACTGAATGAGAGAGGAGTAATTACTACACATCAGTAAGAAATAAATAATAAATAAAAAGCAGAACAACTAAATAGCTTAAGGAAAAACATTAAAACATTACTATAATTCCAAAATAAACACCACTGATAAATTGTTGATGAGAATATAGAATGAGAACAGCTATGCAATGAAGTTGAAAATTATACACACTTTTCTAAGACACTGTGGTAACATTTACTAAAACTGAAAATCTGAATTATTTTGTAGTCATCCACATCCAGAAATGCATGGGTATGTACACCAAACAACACACAAAATGTTCAAGGCAGCAACATTCATAATGGCTAGCCACTGAACATAACTCAAATGCCCATCAAACAAAACACATTATAAAAAATTCATGGTCTACCTATGCATAATAACTAAGAACTGGAAATAATCCAATTGACATCAACAGAAGAGATTATGAAACATAAATGGGGGACCAGGCACAGTGGCTCACACCTGTAATCCCACCACTTGGGAGGCCGAGGTGGGTGGATTGCCCAAGCTCATGACCAGCCTGAGCAAGAGCCAGACCCCATCTCAAAAAAACAGCCAGGCATTGTGGCAGGTGCCAATAGTCCCAGCTACTTAGGAGTCTGAGGCAAGAGAATTGCTTGAGCCCAAGAATTTGAGGTTGCTGTGAGAAGTGACAACATAGCACTCTATTGAGGGTTACAAAGTGAGAGTCTGTCTCAAACACACACACACACCCCAAATGGTCTTTCTGTCATGGAATACCATATAGCAATAAAAAAGAAAATATAAAAAAAATAAGATTTTCACAAATGTAATGTTGAATTGCAAGTACCAGAACAAAACACATACTTTATAATTCCATTTATATAAAGATCAAAAATTGGTATAGAAATTATAGAGCTAAAAGAAATAAGTTTTGAAAGAAAACCAAAGGCCAATGAATGATTCCATAAAAATCAGAACTGGTAGGCGGTGCCTGTGGCTCAAAGGAGTAAGGTGCCAGCCCCAAATGCCAGAGGTGGTGGGTTCAAACCCAGCCCCAGCCAAAAAAAAAGAAAAATCAGAACTGGTTATCTTAAAGGGGCAATAAGGGGTTCTGAGTGTAAAGCTAGAGGGCTTCTCACAAGCCCTCTTTTTAGTACCTGCCCACCCCCAAAAGAGTAAATTAATGATATGGTATACACACACACATATATATACATACTGTTTTTAGAGTTAAGTTTTCAGGATAATATGTTCTAGAAGAAACAGGTTATAAAGCAAATTTTCATTAAGTTTCCACAGTATTGTGAAATAAAAATAGATTACACTTAAAATTTTCAAGGCTAAAATCTCAAAAATATTACATGAACCTTTTTTATAACTTACTTAGATTTATGTTAATTAAATAATTTAAGTGTTTTCTTTTACAAGTTTTATATTTATAGATTTTTAAAGAAACATAATTGTGGTTCAGCACCCATAGCTCAATGAGTAGGGCGTCAGCCACAGACACTGAAGCTGATGGGTTCAAGCCCAGCCCGGGGCCTGCTAAACAACAATAACAACTTCAACCAAAAAACAGTTGGGCATCGTGGCAGATGCCAATAGTCCCAGCTACTCAGGAGGCAGACACAAGAGAATCACTTAAACCCAAGCGTTTGAGGTTACTGTGAGCCGTGATGCCACAGCACTCTACCCAGGGCAACATGGGGAGACTATGTCTCAAAAAAAAAAAAAATTGCTCTTAAAAATAAATCAAAGAATAATGACATATGAAATAAAATGACAATTCTCTCTTCTACCTCTTCGTTGCAAAGTCATTGCTTAGAGTAAGATGCCATTCTTGTACAAATGCAACTGAATTACACATTATAACATGTCAGTACCTTCTTTCTTTTACACAGCTACAGATTATTATATTTTTAGATAACCAAACATTACTTCTCCTAACACTTTTAAGTATATTATTTCATGGATCAGTCTGTCTTAAAATGACTTGCCCTATAAATTACGTGTCTCATTGGAAACAATTTAAAAGGGAGATCACCTAAGGGACAACAAATGAAGAAGCTTCTCAATATTTCACTTTTGGAGGTCTTTATACTTGATCTCTTACCATAGATTTAAAGTCTGATCTTAAAAAAAAAAAAAAAAAAAAAAGCTATCTATAGAAACCTTAGAAAGATTCCTGAGAAAGGCTTTGAAAAATGAAAGCTTAAAAATCTCAACAGCAAACAAAAGTCAACCAATGACAATGTGTGACAGCCACCTTTAATTCTGAAGTGATTCCTCTGTCATGCAACGCCTCAAAGTATTGATTTCTCTCAGCATGAAAAAGCCTAAGCCAATGAAACAGATATAGCAGTGTCATCCCCTTCCTGCCCCCATAATAGCATTCAAGGTTAAATCAGACAGAACACTTATCAAAGTATCTCTTTCATTTCTTCTTGTTTGAAAGAACTGGATACAATGTGTTGGATTCTTATCTCTACAAATTGCAAT
The DNA here is from genome assembly GCA_963574575.1 of Galagoides demidoff. Lineage (NCBI taxonomy): Eukaryota > Metazoa > Chordata > Mammalia > Primates > Galagidae > Galagoides > Galagoides demidoff. The sequence goes on from CAUYQV010180285.1 coordinate 24,256, forward strand.
CCTCAAACAATATTTTTAAATGATTTCAAGATATTAATCTTTAATAGGCTCTAATTTCTGATTTAGACTTTTGAAATAAATGACTTGTTTCCAAATGCTTCTGTATTTCTAAAAACAAGCCAATGCTAAGAAACCCAGTACATCAAAAAGGCTAGTACTTGCACATCAAATCCACACAATGAATTATTTCATTACTTCATTAAAGTACTTATTTAACAATGAAAGCCAGAAATTAGGTAAATACCTAAACACCTTCCAAAAAGACAAGTTGAATCCTTCAACAATGCCTGCATATATCATTTACCTGCATGGTAAATAAAGTAAAATGTGGCTGGTATTCAGTTCAAAAAAAATTAACTTGAAATTTAAACAACAGATAGAGTTTAAACCAAATAATTATATTTAAAAACGATAATAAGAGACAAAAATACAGTCAGCCCTCTGTATACACAGATTCCCCATCTGCACAGTCTACCAATTTTTGACCTACAATTGATCCTGGAATCAATCCCTCACAGACACAAAGACAACTGAGTATCTACACATGATATTGTGATTAAAGACATATAAAATTAACAAGGTTTAATTTCTTAAGCTTTACTTTATGGTAATCTGTGAAAGAGTTGGATGTTCTTAAGCAAATGCCAGAGCCTTTTAAATAAACATATCTACGTAATCAGTAGATTATTCAAAACCAGAGTCTTTTACTTGTATTAGTAAGGTCTCTGATACTTAAATGATTAAATATATTTACTATTAAAAATATATAAATCTTATACTTAAATTTCAAATAAAAGTAGCTCAAGAAAGGGGATCTTCTTGAGCAGGAGGGCCAGGCCCAGCGACTCATGCCTGTAATCCTAGCACTCTGGGAGGCTGAGTCAAGTGGATTGCTTGAGCTCACAGGTTCGAGACCAGCCAGAGCCAGAGCGAGACCTTGCTTCTAAAAATAGCCAGGCTTATGGAGGACACCTATAGTCCCAGCTGCACAGAGGTTGAGACAAGAGAATTGCTTGAGCCCAAGTGTTTGAGGCTGCTATAAGCTATGGTGCCATAGCACTCTACCAAGGGTGACAAAGTGAGGCTGTCTCAAAAAAAAAAAAAAAAAAAAAAAAGAACAAACAGGAAAAGAAGAAAGCAATTAATTCAATTATACAAAAACCAAAATTAACACTATAATTAATAACACCAATTCTAAAGCCAGATAACTTGAGTTTTAACATGTGGCTCTGACATATTCATGCTTGGGATGTTATTTAAAACCTGTGCCTCAGTTTCCTCATATAAAAAAGGAGATAATATGATAGTTTTTTAAGAGGATCAAATAAGAATAGACGTGGAATGATAAGAATATTGTCAGTCATAAAGCAGTAATACCTAACATGTATCCATAGGCTTAGTTGTGATGCTACCAAAATATATAGCAACCAGTCCCTTTTTTCTAGGAGCTCAGTATACTTGAGTAAAAAAATCCTAAGATTAACTGCTCAGAGACTTATATGCAGTATGTTTAGTACAAGTAAAAAAGAAAGAACTATTAAGAATCAGGGATAGTTTCACAGAATATTTGAAAGTTAAGTACCTGTGTACCAAGAGGAGAAGATCCTAGAAGGAAAAAACAAAATAGAACTATAGCAACATAAAGAGTCAGAAATACACAACAGAATAAAACATACAATACCCAGAGCCCTCTCTTTGTAAATATCCTGATACCTATTTATATTTTCCTTAGGTATCTAAAGTATTTTTATCAATTACCTTCATTAAAAAGTTATTCCTCAAAAGTTTATATAAATCACCTAATATACAACATATTACAGTAGTAAGTTGACCACCCAAGGGACTGTAACAAACTAGTAAACATACAGAGTTATCAACATAAGGAACTAGGCCTACTATGCTGATATCTACATGAGGTGCATATCTGGTCTATAAAAATTAGGTCAACTTAAGGAGGTGGCCATGTAGGGAGGTGATCAAGTATGGAGGTTCTACTGTAATTAAATTTGTATTTTTTCAGCTGAATATTGTTATGCTGCTATAATTTCTTTAATTCATATTCAAATGTACTGTAAACATGGACCATTTCAAAACAATATATCTGAATATCAACCAGGTTTCAGGTACTATTTCTCAAACTATATGTAGTGAAAGACCAATTTCTATTTTCTACCTTTTTAAATACATTGAACACTGGTGCTATTTAAAAACAACCTGACATTGTCATACATTTAAGCTATAAAAGTTTCTAAATACTTACTCAATTTCTATACTTACCTCTTTCTGGATTGCTAACAAGTAGTATGGTCAGTAGACCACATCTAAGTGGCACTGGGATAAAAGATAAGTATAAGGGGCTCAGTGCCCATAGCTCAGTGGTTGGGGCACCAGCCACATGCACCGTGGCTGGTGGGTTCAAACCCAGGCCCGGTCTGCTAAACAACAATGACGACAACAACAACAAAATATAGTCAGGCGTTGTAGTGGACACCTACAGTCTCAGCTGCTTGGGAGGCTTTGGCAAGAGAATTGCTTAAGCCCAAGAGTTTGAAGTTACTGTGTGTTATGATGCGATAGCACTCTACCCAGGGCAACTCTGTCTCAAACAAAACAAAACAAAACAAAACAAAAAATAAGTAGAAGTAAACTATTTTCATCAACTCAAATATGGCCATCTTATTTTGAATGATAAAATACTTGATTTGCAAAGTAATATATTTTTATTATAACATACTTGATCTTATATTCAGCGCTTTACTTTGAATTAATGAATCATAAATAACAATAGCTAATATTCTAACTTCACATGATAAAAGTCTAAGTTATAAACAAATGTTGTATAAAATACACTATGAAGATTTTTAATTATCTTAGTTTGTTATTTATCTTTATATTAAAGTCCATTAAGAAAGGCAAGTTTTACAAATGGAACTTTACCCTAGAAGTGAGAATAATGTAACCTAAATATTGCATCCTCATATTAATTTGAATAAAGTTTAAAAAAAAGAAAAGACAATTTTGACATGAATAAATGATCTAATCAGTTGTTAAGATAATCAGGAGATATCAGAAATTGAAAGTTAAATAGAAGATTGACATATTTTAGGCATATATTCACACATTTCCTTGGAAGGAGTTTTCAATAGCATCAAGAGGTATGATTTTCTATTAAATTTACTGTATAAGACTACACTGAGAATATAATGAAGAAAAGGCCAAGCTCAGTGGCTTACTCCTATAATCCTACCATTCTGGGAGGCTAAAGCAGGTGGATTGCTTGAGCTCAAGTGTTGGACACCAGCCTAAGCCAGAAGACATCCTGTCTTTACTAAAGATAGAAAAACCAGCCAGGCATTCCGAGCTACACTCCCAGCTACTTGGGGGCTGAGGCGAGAGGATTATGTTCTTACAAGGGTACATGTTAAATTCACTAAGTGTAGAATATAAATGTCTTAAGTCACTAAGAAAATGCAGTGAAGGCTATGTCAACCATACTATGTTAACCAACTATGTTCACAGTTTCATGAAAATATTTCAAATTGTATATAAAACTAGCACAATGTACCCCATGATTGCATTAATGTACACAGCTATGATTTAATAAAAAAAAAAAAAAAAGAGTTTGAGGTTTGGGGCTGCTCCTATGGCTCAGTGAGTAGGGCGCTGGTCCCATATACCGAGGGTGGCGGGTTTGAACTCGGCCCCAGCCAAACTGCAACAAAAAAAAAAAAAAAGCCAGGTGCTGTGTCAGGTGCCTGTAAGTCCCAGCTACTCGGGAGGCTGAGGCAAGAGAATTACCTAAGCCCAGGAGCTGGAGGTTGCTGTCAGCTATGACACCATGGCACTCTACTGAGGATGGTAAAGGGAGACTCTGTCTCTAAAGGAAAAAAAAAAAAAGAATTTGAGGTTTTTGTGAGTTATGATGATGCCATGGCACTCTATCCAGGTCAAGAGACTCTCTCAAAAATAATAATAATAATAATAATGAAGAAAAAAACATTTTCTAGTTTGGATTTAACTTTGCGGTCAAATTTACCTACATTATAACTTGTTCTTTCTAGCTTCCTTGCTTGAACAGAAATACAGTAACAGTGAACATCCCAGCAAACTAGCTGTTTTTGAAGTAGGGAAAACATCACTTACAACTTTAGAAAAAATAAAAACTCATCAGTTAACTTTTAAAGTGGTTTTTGTTTGCCCCATCAATGATAGCTCCCTTATTTCATAAATAGCTCAGGAAAATATACCTTATTTTTATCTATGTATATATGTACATATACAGGTAGGTCAGATAGGTGTGCATATGATTTGTTCGAAAGTTATCTTTTTTTTGGAGACAGAATCTCACTTTCTTGCCCCCAGTACAGTGTTATGGCATCATAGATCACAGCAACCTCAAACTATTGCACTCAAACGATTCTCTGGCCTCAGCCTCCCAAGTAGTTGGGACTACAGGTACCCACCACAATGCCTGGCTATTTTTAGAGAAGGGGTCTTGCTCTGGCTCAGGCTGGTCTTGAACTTGTGAGCTCGGGCAATTCACCTGTCTTGGCCACACAGTGTACTAGGATTGTAGGTGTGAGCTACTGTGCACAGCCTTTTTTTTTTACCCCAAAAGTTATCCAAAGAAGACAGTAGAAAATGCTGTGAACCTCATCTTTTAACATGGACTTTTTCAAAATGCTAAAGTAAAGAGTAAGACAAGGTCAAACATATCCTAGAAAAATCTCTAAAAATGTTGCATTTGAAACTAAACACTCAGACTCTGAGTATGTACTGAAAGACTTTATGATTGCATAGTGCAGGTATGTAGAAGTGAGAACATGGATGGTAAATTGGGGTGAGAGTTTCTCTAAAGGAATTGGAGTGTACCATAATCAACTTGAGGCAGGGAGAAAAGCTAACCTGGGAATAAGAAAGAAACAAAAGTCTTTTCTAAGAGAGAGAAGTTTTAGGTCAAAGGAGCTCTCCTTGTGGGGTTGCTGAAGTAGTCTCTACAGTGTGGCAAAGGATTAAGCACTGAAGAAAGTGCGTCAAGAGAAAACTTCTTGTGCAGCAACAGTGCCTGTTTATATTTTAGAATATGTAAATATCTAGTATTAAGTTTTGTTTTTCTTTTCTGAATTGTGATGCCCATCTATCACCACAAGGCCTACAAAGAAAAAAGGAAAAGTCTGTGCACATGCTTTGGGCAATAGGAGAAAAAATTAAAACCCAGCTACTACCTGGAAAAACCACTTATATGATAGCAAGAGCCATCCCCCAAAGCTCTGACATTGCCCTGTGCAGCAGTAGTCTGGAGAAAGGTTCTAGATTGCCCTAAGGGGCATATAAGCATTCCTTGGATATTCCCAGATATTACTTTGAATTTAAAAAAAATAATTAGGTGTTATAAAACACTTAATATGGAATCAGAGTAATAAGCACCAAAGATTTATTAAATCCCATTTATTCCCCACAAGATAGCTACAGGTAAGAGTCATTATTATTCTAATACAAAAGAGAGACAATGGTGTCTTCGCTCACATAGTTTGGTAAATGACAGAGCCAGAATATAGTGCTTATGGTTATCTGGCTAGAAAATAACAGCTAAACAAAGCTACAATAGAGTAATTACATGGTTTCATTGGCTGGGTGCTCAAACTATACTGACTTGGACACTGAAAAGGGCTAGAATATTCATCTACTCAGTTATGCTAGCTAGTACAGGTTGAGAGTCCCTAATCAGAAAACCCAAAATCAGAAATGCTCTGCAATCTGAAAATTTTGGAACACAAACATGACTCTCAAAAAAAAAAAAAAAGTTCACTGGCATATTCTAACGTTCAAGATATTTTAGATTAAAGATATTCAACAGTAAGTATAATGTGAATATTCCAAAAATTAAAAAAAAATCTGAAATCCAAAATATTTCTGGTCCTAAGCATTTAGAATAAGGGATGCTCAATCTGTATTTTATCTCTTTCAGTTACTTATCAATATCATTTTTATCTAAGATCAAGAAAATAACAATGACAAAATATAGAAAAGATAAAATTCAAAAATACATATACGGTCATGTTGCTTAATGACAGGGATACACTCTGAGAAATGTGTTGTTTGCAAACATCATAGAAGGTTCCAGGGGTGTCCAACTACCTATTGTGTTTTTGAACACTAAAAAAAAAAAATAATAATAATAATGAAATTGTGTAATTCTTTCCTTGAGGCAAGTATAATACTGATGCCAAAACTTATCAAATATCTAAGATTGCATAGAAAGTTACAAACAACAATTTAACTTACGAATAGAATATGAAAATCACAAAGAAAACACTCGTAGACAGAATGAGGTAGTACCTTAAAGGAAAAGAAAATTATGACCAAAACATATTGTCATAATAGACAAATCTAACATGAAAAAGGTATACTATCAATATCAACTGCACTGTTCTACTTAAGGATGACAAAATTGAATATTCTTCATTTCTTGAAAAAAACAAAAACACTCCACAAATCAGAACAAAATCTATTATCTAACTCTGCTCAAAAGCTTTATCATATACTTAGTGAACAAGTATTGAACCATCTCAACTAAAATCAAGAACAAGGAAAAGATGACCATTTATTTATGTGTTTATTTTTCTACTTATTGACAAAGTCTCACTCTGTGGCCTTGGGTAAGTGCCCGGGCAACATAGTACACAGCAACCTCAACCTCTTTGACTCAAGGGATCCTCCTGCCTCAGCCTTCCAAGGAGCTAGGACTACACACACCCACCATAATGCCCACCTAGTTTCTCTCTCTCTCTCTCTCTTTTTTTTCTTTTTTTAAGTATAGATGGGGTCTTGCTCTTGCTCAGGCTGGTCTGAAACTGCTTGAGCTCAAGCAATCTACCTGCCTCAGCCTCCCAAATGCTAGAATTACAGATGTGAGCCACCATGCCCAGCTGTACTGTTATTTTTTTAACTCATACTGGTGACATAAGCCAATTAAATTAGATTTTTAAAAAGCACTTAGAAGAAAAAATAGAACGATAAAGGTAAAACTATAACTATACCTAAAAAACCCAAGAGAATCAAATGAAAATACTCCTTTTTGAACCAGACAAGTTGAATATAATATTAGATAAACAAGATTAGCCAAAACAATTCCAAAAAATATATTAGAAAAAGGCAATAAGGAAGAAGAAAAGCACAACCAAGATAGTAGTAAATCACATTATAAAGCCTTAATAATTAAGACAGTTTGATACCAGTATATGAAATCACATACAGACTAATGGTAAAAACAGAACATCTAGAAATAAAATACAAACATATATAGGCATTTAGTACATTATAACAGTAGCATCTCAAATTAGAGGAGAATATTTGGACTACATAGTAGATAGTATAGGGAAAACTAGGCAGACACATGAAATAAGCTGGATTTACAGTTTATATACTGAGATAAATTATAAATAAATCATATAATTACACCTAGAACAATGAAGCTATAGAAATATTAGAAGAAACATGGGGTAGTTCCTCTATAATCTATGTGTGTAGAAATCCCATTCCAAACACCAACCCAAAATACAGAAGTCGTAAAAGAAAATATTCATATATTCAATGATATATACACACATATATACATGCATACATACATATGTACATACATACATACATGCATACATATAAACCTCTACAGGACATCAAAAAATACATCACAATAAACACACTGGTAAAAATAATTTCAAAACATATCAGAGTTCATTCTTTAATACTAATACTAATAGAGCTTCTACAAAATTAATAACAAAAGAAAAACAAGAATAAGCGAAGAATTTTTTTCTCATAAAGGGAAAAACAAAAGCTCAAAGATCATTAAACTCACTCATAAAAAAGCAAAAATGTAAGTTAAAACTACACACTACCATGTATAACCTATGATAATGATAAAGTCCAAAAATTTGATAACACACCCTACAAGGAAACAGAAAATCATACTTTGATGATGGAAGTATAAAAGATATTTTAAAAATATATTAAGTTTACAAAGCAAAATATAAAGCATTATTTATACTACATTAGCATTCATATAACAAAAAGTGGATAGGAATATACATTTCTCTTTTAGTCTATGCACAGAATGAAACCCTAAAAAAAAGCATAAGAAATTGACAATGGTTTTCTGCAAGGATAAAGAAGTTGGAAGGGGGTTTTCACTGTGTGAAAACACCAAGCAAGGAAGCTAAGTGAAAAGGGAATTTCAAAATGGAAGGATTTATAATCAATGCAAAACACTGCAGACATCAAGAAAGAGGAGGAATGAGAAAGAACCACTGAATGGTATAATTAGTAGATCACTAATGAAAGTCAAAAGAGCAATATTAATCCATATATGTTAGGACTGGAGATAAAAGGAGAGAGGTCAAACTGTAAGAAACTGTAGAAGTGAGTGAGAAAATCATTCCAGCAAAAAGTTGGGGAGAATAAAAAGGAAGAGTGAAAAGTGAAGCCTGAGAATTCTAACAGCACTGGGAGAAGCATTTAAATAATTCTAGCAGCCAATACCCAGCATATGATAATTAGACGCCAGCATAATATACCAGCCCTGAGAAGCTACAACATACTTTCAGAAAGGTATTTTAAGAGAAAGAAAAAAAAAATTCCCAGCATGTTAAATAATAACTTCATTCAACATTATATATACTTTGCTCAATAAAGAAAAACCACAGAAAGTAGTCAATGGTTATAAAAATTACCAATAACATCAAGTAAAAAAATAAGGCTTTTGAATCAAAACTACACTTAACAGTAAGTTGCCTATTTTATACTTAATGAAAGCCTAGAACTGAAAGTTCATAGTATTCTGGAAATGGGTATCAAGGCAAACCTCACAAGTAACAGAGGCACATCATCTAAGGATCTTTTTCACATTAAGAATCCTATTAGAAAGAAAACACTAAAAGGTAATTGAATTTCCCTCAGTTATCTTCATCTCTGTCAGCTCCTGCTACAATAACTTACTCTCTAGAGCAGAGATAACTCAATTCTGTCCAGCAAGCATATGTTATGAATCTCCAAAGCAAACTTGTCTAAATCATTCTGGTCTTCTATCAAGGTTGGCTGTGGATATGAACTCTGACAGAAAGCAAACAAATTTATTTTTATCTTTTCAATAATTCACTTCTTCATGCTTTGATGGAAGAAATCACGAGATAAATATATGGTCTGTAGTTATTCTCATGTTATAAATATAAAGTCAGCTGAAATGGCTTCCATGAAATAAATAAAAAGACTTAATGAATAATTCTTCTTAAACACAAAGAAAATGGTTATCAATAAATAAACTTACCTAAGTCTCAATTTGTTTATATTGTTATCTCTAGTAGTTTGAGTTCAAGTAAAAAATACTATTAATCAGATGCTTCTTATTATGATCTCATAAATACTACTTCAATAATTACATTTTTAATAGCTTTGTAATAAAACAAATTTTAGAAAATAAAATACTAGAAAATTGAAAAGCTTTTTTTAACAAGCACCAACAAAGTATATAATAGTTCTTACAAGAAAATGCACTTCCTCATACTAAGCCAGATGACGTTTTATAACACAAATGTAAAATATAAAAATAAAATGGAATAGTATTAGAAATTCTGCAAGTTTGAGTTTCTTAATTTAAGTTGGAATCTACATAATATCAAGGTAATTAAGAACAAAAACCACTCTGAATTCAGTTTTTAACTTTAAAATTAAGTTAAATTTCTTTTTTTTTGAGACAGAGCCTCAAGCTGTCACCCTGGGTAGAGTGCCATGGCATCAGAGCTCACAGCAACCTCCAACTCCTGGGCTCAAGCGAGTCTCCTGACTCAGCCTCCCAAGTAGCTGGGACCACAGGTGCCCGCCACAATGCCTGGCTTTTTTTTTTTTTTTTTTTTTGGTTGCAGCCATTATTGTTGCCTGGCAGGCCCGGGCTGGAGTCAAATCCGCCACCTTAGGTGTATGTGGCTGGCGCCCCAGCCACTTGAGCCACAGGCACCGAGCCAAGTTAAATTTCTTAAATAAAGATTCTGACTTGGCTATCACGACTGACCTTCAAATTCTATGCTAGTAGTAACAATAATAACAATCATAATAATTGGCTCAGCACCTATAGCACAGTAGTTACACTGCCAGCCACATACGCTGAGGCTGGCAGGTTTGAACCTGGCCCAGGGCCGGTTTTAAACAACTATGACAACTGCAGGTGCCTATATTCCCAGCTACGTGGGAGGCTGAGGCAAGTGAATTGCTTAAGCCCAAGAGTTTGAAGTTGCTGTGACCTGTGACACGACAGTACTCTACTGAGAGTGACATAGTGAGACTCTGTCTCAAAAAAAAAAAAAGATAATAATCACTAACATAGTATATGACATGCTTTAACTCATATAATTTTACACTCCACAATTAACCTAAAAGTTTTATTGTATCCATTTTATGAAGGAAAATTAAGACTCAGAGAGTTTCAATGAATTTTGCCCAATTTTCTCCAACTAATAAATTGTGGAGCATAGAATCTGAACCAGTTTTCTTACTCCGTTTTTCTTCTACCACTTTGTAACACATTGTTTCAAAATTAATTACTCTTCAACAACAGAAAGAACCTCAAAGAATTTAGTTAATATAGTGCCTTGCACTTTTTGTAATGTAAATTGTGTGCCTTGCAATTTTACTAATGTAAAATGTGCTAACATAATCCAAATGGCTGATTTCTTCATTTTCAAGCACAATCAGAACTGTATGAATTGAAGAATTAAAGTTATAATTTGAAAGACACTAATGATGGTAATCTGAGATACTATGGTAACCTATTGCTTTAGCCAATAACAGACTGAAAACGCTTCTACAATGGCCTTTCTCATACATAATCCATTTTTTTCTATAAAGAACAAAACTTTCCACTTTTAATCAGGAAAAAAAGAAAAAAATCAAATGTGTAGGCTGTAATTAGCATTCACTTATTATAGAATTATTAATATTTACTGGGCACCTATTATGTATAGGCAATTTGCCAGACATATGTTACAAACAGACAAAATTCTTGCCTTCATAAAGCATACAAAACAACCAGACGGGAAACAAACAATCAGACAAGTACATATATAATTATAACCCACTAGTAAGCAGAGAAAAATATTATAACAGAAAGGCCTGATTTAGATTTACATTGAGTGGAGGTAAAGGATGAGAAACAGAGAAAGCTTCTGTGTAAAAGTGACATTTAAAGGGAAATCTGAAAGTTGGATAGAAGTTAGGATGAAGAAAGGGTGTTGTGACTAGAGCATAACGTAAAGGAAAACAGTGCTTGATAAGAGGTAGGCATGGTAGACAGTAGAGATTATAGTGGGTTTTGTGGATAACGTTATGAATTACGAGTTAACCCTAAAAGCAATCAAAGGCACTGGATGGTTTTATGCATGATCTACAAAAACTAACATTTCAGAATGACTACTCTGATTATCCTTTGTAAAATGAAGAAAACATCAGTAAAGAAAAAAATAAGTCTAGGTAAGAGATTACATCACGTGTGTTTTGAACTATAGATGTGATGGCTAAGATAACAAAAAATGATACTGACAGCAAATATATTTGGAGGCAAAATAAACAGAAGTGGATGGTGTACACTAAGCCTGGAATAAGAAGAAAGTGGATAATGGGTGACCTGTGTAAGCAAGTAAACAAATGGAGGTGATACTTATGCAAATGGAAGAGGAAATGGAGGAGCACATAACCAGGGAAGATAGAGGTTTAGAAATATTCACCCCTAAACAGGGGATGCAAAAGGCCAGGCACTGTGATTCAAGCCTGTAATCCTAGTACTCTGGGAGGCCAAGATGGGTGGACTGCTTGAGCTCATGAGTTCAAGACCATCCTATGCCAGAGCCAGAGCCAGATGGAGAACTCATCTCTGGGGGGAAAAAAAAATAGCTGGGTATTGTGGTGAGTACCTGAAGTCCCAGCTACTTGGGAGGCTGAGGCAAGAGAATCACTTGAGCCCAAGAGCTTGAGGTTGCTGTAAGCTACAATGCCAAGGCAGTCTACTGAGGGTGACAAAGTGAGACTGTCTTTGGAAAAAAAAAAAAAAAAGAGAGAGGCAGTGCCCATGGCTCAATGGGTAGGGCTCCAACCACATACACCAAGGCTGGCAGGTTCGAGCCCAACTTGGACTGGCTAAAGCAAAAATGACAACTGCAACAACAACAACAACAAAATAGCCAGGCACTGTAGCAGGCACCTGTAGTCCCAGCTACTTGGGAGGCAGAGGCAAGAGAATCACTTAAAGCCCAAGAGTTTGAGGTTGCTGTGAGCTGTGATGTCATTGCACTCTACCCAGGGCGACAGCTTGAGACTCTGTCTAAAAAAAAAAAAAAAAGAAAGAAAGAAAAAAAAGAGGGGATGCTTATAAGAAATTGCAAGTGGAGATTAAGAGTAGATAGTTGTATATATTAGGTCTGGAGAATGAGAATTAGAGATAATAGTCAGGGAGCTAGAGACATCAAACATGTACTAAGAAAATAGAGGAGGAAAGTCCTCAGAAATTTTGCTTAAGGATAGAGTAAACAAACTATTGCTTAAAAACTATGGGAAAAAGAAACCCTTAAGACTATTCCCTATTAACAAAAAAAGGACGTAATGTTGCCCAACTTGATTATAGGTACCAAACACAAGTGAAAAAGACCTACTAACTTCCTAATTTTTCTTTTTTCAAACAATTAATCTTTATATATTATTGTACGTGTGAAATAATTTGACCCTAATCAAGGCCATGAAGAATGACTGCTTTACTCTCTATAACAATCTATCTTAATGTACCAATGTGAGGAAAGATGTAGAGTCATAAACTAGAGGAAAAGAGGCCCTTGTTTATTAGAGCTACACTTTAACTCTCTGCTTAAGAAAATGTGTCAGCTCTGTTAGCTAAGAGATACTGTTACTGAGGCTAAGTTTACAATTCTATTTGAGAAAGAGAGCTAAACAACACCCAAAGTCCAACTTCATGACCACAGAGCACCACTAAGTCCAAGGACTAGCTCACAAATAAATCCTAGAGGTAAAAGGACAGCCACGAAAAATAAATTTGAAAGTTTCATTATGAACTTTCATTATGAAAGTTTCTTCTCAGTGAGAAGAAAATTGCTTTACTTGAATATCTTATTAACTAGAGGTCACTAGTAATATATTTATATACATAGAGTGGCCCTTTGTGGTTAAAGTATTGTTTTCATGTACACCACAGTAAATGTACTGAAATAGAAAAATCAAATCTGAGAAGTTAATTTTTAAATTACAACAGCACTTCAAGAGCTGCATTAATTAAAAAGAAAAAAAGACAGTACTCTCAGTCAGGCGTGGTAGTTAATGCCTGCAAGTTCAGCATTTTGGGAGGCCAAGGCAGGAGGACTGCTTAAGACCAGAAGTTCAAGATCAGATTAGATGACTTAGCAAGAACTGATCTCTCCAAAAAACAAAAAAACAAAAACAAAAACAAAAAAAATTAGGCAGACATGATGGCATGTGCCTGTAGTCCTGACTACATAGTGGCTGAGGTGAGAGGATCTCATGACCCCAGGGGTTCAAGGTTCACCTAGGTTCACCCCTAGGTGACAAAGGAAGACCATATCTCTTAGGAAAAAAAAAAAGAGCATTCAAACCAATGCCTTAGCAAAATATCAACTTTAGTAAGATTTACTACCTTCAAGAGAATAAGAAAGTATCAGTAATTACAAAGGTACTTAAGTGAAGTAGTCGTAAAACTTATTTTTAAACATATTTCTGTGTAACTCACATTGTTCAACTCTAACCAGAGTAATGGAATATGGGACAGCAATGTCCCAGTGTAAAAACTATGTGCAATTTTTCAATAGTAAGATAAACAATGGTATCAACAGAGCATCTTTTAAACTACTCAGTATCAACCAGTTTCTTCTAAATTAATGAGAAAGTTTACCTCTCATTAAGATTTGCAAGGGTTACAAAGGTACTCATTTAAAAAACCTCATCGTTTTAAATAAACCTCTAGTCCATTTCTTATCATTAAGGAAGTGAAATAAGTTTTTAAGTTTTTATTCTCCTCAAGGCAAGGCAGTATATGGCAGTGAATAAGAGAGTAGAACCTAAAAATTTAAGTTGAAATCACTGGGCAACTTATTAAGCACTATTTGTCTTTTCTTCATCTGTAAAATGAAGATAATAAATAATGCCCACCTAACTGGTAGGTTATCATGAAGAGTAAGTGAGTTACTGCATGAAAAAGTGCTCAGAATAGTGCCTGACACATAATAAATATGCAATAAATCATAGCTATTATTAACATTTTTATTATTACCCCCATCCTCAATGCTTGAGTACTCAGTAAATGCTAGGCCTTTGTAAGTAATTAAAAAGAGTAACTATACATTCAAAAGTTGTAGGACTGTCCAGATACATCAACATGTTGAGGAATTAAAAAATAAAAAATAAAAACCCAGATAGTCATAATCATTAGAGCTTAAAAAAAACCCTTAACAATTCAAAAGGACTATCAAACATTGTCCTAACGAAAATCTAATGTAAAATAAAAGCATACAATTTTCTCTAGGAATAATGTTTTTATTTTATGTTCCCTCATCAGAAAATCTCTGAACTGTCACTTGAGAAATAAATTTCATAGTTATTGACAAAAATAAAGCAACAAAATAGTTACTGGATACAAAATATTTAGTGCTGAAAAGTCATGCTTATGATAATTCTACCAGGTAAGACATATGTAAAAAGCTTCAAATAATACTATCAAGCTATAAAACAGTAAAATAAAAAGAGATGCCTACTGAATAAGTAGAAGTAAGGGTGGCTCTTTTCCAAATACTACATCACAGACACATTTGGGTAAAAATACACAGAAACATTACATTTCAGCAATGCCCCAAAGAGAACCCACAAAATTAATACCACAGTTCTTTATAATAAAAATCATAAAATTTAGTTGATATTATGATAATAAATTCTATGAAGAAATAGCATCAATGACTTCTTAGTTCATCAGCCATTTGTCTATAAGGAGCACTATATGCTATAGAAGTGGAGAAAAAAAGTTGGCACATTACATTTCTCTGTCCTATTTCTAGGAGGCAAACATTCCTTACTATTTTTCCTATGAAAAGCATCTCAGGAATGCAGATAAAGCACTCAACAAAATGAAATAAAAGGTAAAAGTCCAGGAAATTGATTTTCAAACTTTCTGTTTTAGCCAGCAACTTTTTTTTCCAACATAACTCTTACTTGGAAAGGCGAGAATATAAAGCAGATAAAGTCATGCTGCCTATTCCTTTTCATATCATTCCCTTAGATGTCACAGGTAAACTCCTAAGATAATGAAATTCACCTTTTAAACATGTCATTCCCAATTTGACAAAATCAGGGCAGAGTCAAAGGGGTCTATTTACAATGCTTAATGATGAAATGGAGATAATTCATAAAATGAATAAATATTGTTTCCTGGCATCACAGCTCACAGGGGGTTTAAGCAATCCTTTTGCCCCAGCCTTCTGAGTAACTGGGACTACAGGCACTAGAAACAAATGCCTGGCTATGTTTTCCATTTTTAGCAAGGACAGGGTCTGTACTCATGCTTTGACTAGTCTTGAACTCTTGAGGTCAAGCAATCGGTCAACCTTGGTCTCCCAGAGTCCAAGGATTATAGTCATGAGCTATTATGCCTGGTGGAATATAATTATTAAACATTTTAAGATATGAGGCATGGAGGTGTGGATGGATGGATGTGAAGTGAACTATGTTCATCTGTGGCTTCTAATGTAGATGAGATGAACACGATACTGACAAAGATAACTAATTTGTGAGCCAGTATGATAGTTCGGACAGGTTTAGTCAAAGTCCGATTGACCCGTATTTCTGATGTCAGTCTAAGTACTGTTTGTTTATAGTCAACCAAGAGATAAGTAGAGATGTTGAAGAAATTTAGGTTTTATAATAAGCAAAGTAGACAAGGCCACAGCATCAATTACATGATCAGCTAACTCATCTCAAATAAAAAATTTATGTCTTACTAAACTTCCCTGATGTATATACTACTCATGTACAGTAGAACCACATATCAGGTATAATATTTTAAGATTAGTTTGTAATTCATAACTCAAAAATGTAAACATTTGCTTATATAACTTATTTTTATAATTATTTTAATTTTTAATGAAAATTGTTCTTTGAAATTTATAGTTAAATAACGTTAGCTTAAAAGGGAAGCAAATTTTTAATTCATTAGTTTAAACAAGAACTTTAGGATTAGAGAAACAAACCTCACTAGACATAATTTGTCAATATAAGACATGCCTTTTGTAACATTATCAACAGCAGCAACCAAATTCTGAAAATTGATATGAAAAATGAATCCAATCAATTTTGTACCCTAAATTGAAGTAGAATACAAGAAATAGGTTCAATGGATATATTATAGAGCATGGTAAGCCTAGTTAATAACAATAGTATGAATTCTTAAAAATTGAAGAGTTAATGATAATTGTTCTCAACACAAGAAAAGTATATGAGGTAATTCATATGTGAATTAGATGTTATTTAGTTGTTCCATAATACATGTGGGTGTATGTATATACATTATATATATTACAAAACAACATGTGGATACAATAAACATATATAATTTTCATTTGTCAATTAAAAATACATATACTCCAAAAGAATTTATACTACTTTAGTCTAAAGTAAGATTGATACAAATGAGTTCAGTTTTCAGAAATGAATGCAGAAAACTGTCTGCATTCCCATAATATAACAGGTAGGTTGAAAACCAAGACCAACCAAGTCAATATTATTTCACTATTTGTTCCAGGAAATTCTACCTAGGAAGATATGATTATAAACCAATAAAAATTGTCATTGCTTGCCTCAGGAAATACAGAAACCAATTTGTTTGAACATATTGCTCATCTAGGCAAACAATCCCATTTTCAGAAAAGTAGGTTACTCACTTATGAAAAAACTCACTTACCAAACCATTTACTAATCAACATATACCTGTATATGAATTGCTGACTCTATATAATACTATTCAGCCACTAAAAAAATGGAGAATTTACATCTTTTGTATTTGCCTGTATGGAGTTGAAGAATATTCTCCTTAATAAAGTACCTCAAAAATGGAAAAGCAAACATCCCATGTACTCAATACTAATTTGAAACCAGCAGATGAACAAACCCACTTGAGAGAAAAACATAATTAAATTTAGGAAGGGGGGAGGAGTAGTTCAGGGAGCTCCCACCTACTGGGTACAATGTAGGGATATAGGGCCCATCTCCTGGGTGAAGGACTCAACTACAACTGGGACTATACTGTACAAACACAGACAACGTAGCCTAACATACCTTTATGTTATCCAAAATAAATTTGTTTAAAAAAATAAGAAAACTGCTGTCTCACTGTCCCCTAATCATAAACTGTTCTATGACAAATTTCACTCACCCCAAGATTCCTTCATTGAAAGACCCACCATGTAAATCACTTGAGCTCATGCCTGAAAATTTTATGATTACCCAACTCTTTCTCCCACTCCTGAGATACTCCTGAGATTCTGTCAAGATGGCATTCTTACTTGCTGCTGCAGTTCATAATCATTTTAGCTTTGCTAAATCAATAGCTTATTCTGGTAGTGTTTCCAAACAGCTGGGAGACAGTGGCAGTTTTGTAGCCATAAATGATTTAGAATTAAAACCATAGGGTAGTTATTTGCAAAAAGGTAATAACTAATAAAATAATAAAAACTTAAACAATTTAAATAAAAATGCAAGGAAGTTGGTGAAAGCACAATAAAATATTGGTAAGAATACTGAATTAAAAAGCCAACCCAAGAAGATGTTCAATATTTCACACAAAACTACACTGTTTAAAGTATTTATAAAAGTCAGGAATAGAATTGAAATTATCTGTATTAATAGCACTCTTTCCGTGACCCTAAATAGCTTTTGTTAATTCTTTTCTTTTTCCCTATGTTATGATCATTCTGATTGTATTTATGGAGATGTACTCAATATGCTCATTGACTTTAATAGTAAAATCTGAGTTTCTATATCGTATATTGTTCCAACTATTAAACTTCTGTTTTATTTTAAAAGTTATATGTCTAAGTTAGATTTAAACTTCAAAACAAATCTTTGAAACTTCAAAATAGTTCTTCAAAACAAATCTTTGAAACGTCAAAATAAACTTCAAAATAAATCTTTTGCCCTTTACCAAAAGTACTAACTTAGATCATTTTATAGCTTTAAATCTTAAGTCTTAATCTTATAGTTAATTTTTTAATTAACATAACCTTTTAAAGTTAAAATGCAAAAAAAACCTAAAAACTAAGAAACAAAAAAAATTAAAAATAAAAAAGCAAAAGAAATAGCAACTTAGAAACAAAACATACTAATAATGCTTAGTCCTGATTATGATGAGATAAGAGAACTCCTGCTGGGTACAAGAGTGTTAAAAATTAAAAATGTCCCAGCTTTATCTCAAAAACAAAAACTTTCTCCTTGTATATTTCAGGGCTCCTCAGGAAATAGCTCTTTTAAAAACTTAAGGCCTGGAAGAGTAGCTCACACCTGTAATCCCAGCACTTTGGGAGGCTGAGGCAAGCAAGAGGATTGCTTGTAGCCAGGTATTCAAGACCAGCCTGGACAACATTGTAGGACTATGTTTCTATGAAAAAAACATAATAATAATTAGCTGCTCACAGTGACAAATGCCTGTAGTCCCAGTAACTCAGGAGGCTGAGAGAGGAATGTTGCTTCAGTGCAGGAATTTGAGGGTACTGTGACCTATGATCACACCATGCATTCCAGTCTGGGCAAAAGAGCAAGACCCTGTTTACTCGCAATTAATTAACTGAGATGCAAATAGCAATTAATTTGGAAATTCTGGGTGGTTTAACAGTTTAAGACACTGTTGCCTAAGTAGACAGAGCTTCTTCTCCTCACCTAAAATATGAATCATACTCACTTCTTTGGAATGACTTGTATAACTAACATTTCTGGGAGTACTAATAAAAATACTCCTCTAGGCTCAGCACCTGTAGCTCAGCAGCTAGGGCACCAGCCATATACATCAGAGCTGGCGGGTCTGAATCCAGCCTGGGCCTGTCAAACAACAATGACAACTACAACCAAAACAATGGCCAGGCATTGTGGACGGTGCCAATAGTCCCAGCTACTTGGGAGGCTGAGGCAAGAGAACTGCTTAAGCCCAAGAGTTTGAGATTGCTGTGAGCTGTGACACCACAGCACTCTACCCAGGGCAACATAGTGAGACTCTGTCTCAAAAGAAAAAAAAAAAATTCCTCTAAAGAACACCAAGAAACATCAACCAAAGCACAGAAAAAAATTGTCCGAAATGCAGAGCTGGGCTTAAAAGAAAGTAAAGAAAACCCTCAATGACAAAAATCAAACCATGAACCATGTTCTCACAACCAAAGAAACAAGCATAAACAAATGGTATCATTGACTTAAGTGAGAATTTGAGTACCATGTTTCCCCGAAAATAAGACACTGTCTTATATTTATTTTTTCTCAAGAAGACACACTAGGGCTTATTTTCAGGGGATGTCTTATTTTTATTAAGTATAATACAACAATCTACATTTATTCAAATACAGTTAAGTCATCTTC
>CAUYQV010180288.1:0-12025 GCA_963574575.1 Galagoides demidoff
TGTGGCTCAAGTGGCTAAGGCGCCAGCCACATACACCTAAGGTGGCGGGTTCAAATCCAGCCCAGGCCCGCCAAACAACATTGATGGCTGCAACCAAAAAAATAGCCAGGCGTTGTGGTGGGCACCTGTGGTCCCAGCTACCTGGGAGGCTGAGGCCGGGGACTTGCTTAAGCCCAGGAGTTGGAGGTAGCTGTGAGCTGTGATGCCACAGCACTCTACCCAGAGGAACAGCTTGAGGTTCCTGTCTCAAAAAAAAAAAAAAGACAAAAACTGTAAGAGACAAAGAAGGTCATTATATAATGATAAAGAGGTCAGTTCAGCAAAAGGATATACCAGTTCTAAATACATATGCACCCACACTGCAGCATCAATAAAGATATATAAAGCAAATTGTGGGAGAACAAATTCCAGATGCATTTTATGAAATAATATTAATCAATGATTGTGGAAAAATATGTAATTACTGCATTTCTCATTATGCTTAACCTTGTACTTGCTCACTTGCCACATGACTGTGACTGAGATAAAGTAAAACATTATGAGCCACAAATTATATGTAATGCAAACACATAGCAAAGACATCCCCAGAGATGCAGAGGGAACAGGATGTCCAGAGCAGTAGCAAAAGTTACTGACCCGTTACTCGTGATGTGAGTTAGACATGTGAAACTGTAACAAAGTTGCAGGCACCTGCACAGTGAGGAGGAATAGGGCATATGCATCAGCAGTAACAATTGCAACCATATGCAAAACAAAATAATCACTTAGCTAGGCAGAGATAGCTAAGGCTGATACCAGTCAGACCAATGAACAGCAGGTGTCTAAACATGTGTTCCCCATACTAAGATTCATCAAACCCCCACCCCAAACAGTCATGTCTGTATTTCCTGCTACATACACATAGTAACATGTTTTATGTTTTCCTTGTAACTTTTCCTTATACTACTTTGTTTGAATCTCTATAAGTACCAATTGGAACCTGGAATTAAGGCCACATTGCCATACTTTAACAGTGTCTGCCCCCACACCCCTTGCTTCTTGGTTGTATGCTTGTATTACAGCAAGCAACCACATCTCTCTGTGGCATTCCCAGAAACCTAGAGGCTCTGCCCCACCAGGGGTCACCAGCAAATATCAAAGTTAAACAGAGAGATAGACCTCAATACAATAATTACTGGAGACTTCAGCACTCCATTTTCAGTACTGCTCAGATCATCTAGGTAGAAAATCAACAATGAAACTCTAGATGTAATTTTCACTATAGATCAAATGGCTCTTATAGTTATTTACAGAATCCAATGGCTATAGAATACACATTCTTCTCCTCAGGTAATGGATCCTTCTCAAAGATAGATCATACTTTAGAACACGAAATAAGTCTTACAACTTTAAAAAACTGGAAATCATGCCAAATACCTTTTCTGACCACAGTGAAATAAAGCTAGAAATCAGTAAAAAGAAGAACACTGTAAAATATGTGAACACATGGAAAGTAAACAATATGCTCTTGAGTGACTGGTGACTTAATGAAGAAACTAAGAAGGAAATTTTAAAATGTCTTAGGACAAATGAAAATGAAGACACAACAGAAAGTCTATGGGATATAGCAAAACTAGTACTAAGAAGAAAGTGTATAGCAATAAGTGGCTATATCAAAAGAATAGAAAAGCTTTTAAAAAACAACTTAATGATGCATCTCAAACAATTAGAAAAACAAGAGTAAACCAAACCCCAAACTAGTAGAAGGAAAGAAATAATAAAGATCAGAATGGAAATAAATGAAATTGAGCCAACCCCTCCAAAAATGTCAATGAAACAAACAAATGATTTTTTTTGTAAAGATAAAACAAAACAGACATACCATTAGGCATACAAAAAGACAGAAAACCCCCATAAATAAAACCAAAAGTGAGAAGGGAGGCATTATATCCGAAGCTGCAGAAGTCCAAGGGTCATTAGCGACTACCACAGCTACTGTATGCCAATAAATCGGAAGACCTAGAAGTGGATAAATTCCAGACACATACAACCTACTAAAATTAAACTAGGAAGAAATCTGAAACCTGAATAAATTAGTAACAAATGATAAGATAAAATAGCACTGAAAAATATACCATCAAAGAAGAGCCCCAGACTTGATGGCTTCACTGCTGAATTCTACCAAGCATTCAAAGAACCAATACCAACCCCACTTAAACTATTTCAGAAACTCAAGGAGGAAGAGATACTCCCAAACTCAATTCACAAAGCCTGTATCACCCTGATACCAAACCCAGACAGAAACATAGTATAAAAGAAAGCTATAGGCCAATATCTCTGATGAATATGTGATGCAGACTCCTCTAAAAAATGCCAGTCAACAAAATTCAAGAACACATTAAAAATATCATTCATCATGATCAAGTGGGATCCATCCCACTATGCAAGTATAGCCCAACTACACAAATCAATCACTGTGATACATCATTATCAACAGAATGAAGGGCAAAAACCATATGATCATTTCAATTGATTCTGAGAAAGCGTTTGGGAATATTTCACACCCATTCATGATTTTTAAAAAAACCTCTTTAAAAAACTAGATAGAAAAGAAACTTAACATGATAAAAGTCATTTATGATAGACCCACAGCTAGCACCATATTGAGTGATAAAAAACCGAAGCCTTTCCTCTAAGATTTGGAGCAAGACAAGCACGCTTACTTTCATCACTGTTATTCAACATAGTACTGGAAGTTTTAACTAGAGCAATCAGACAAAAGAAAAAAGTAAAGGGTATCCAAATTGGAAAGGAAGAAGTCAAATTAATTTTGAGGACGTTGGACCTTTTTTCCCATTCTTGAGATGCTTTACTAGAAGAATGTGTTTCAACACCATCATAAAAAACAAAACATAAAAGATGTAAAGTCTCCGTCTTCTGTTATGACTGACTTAGAATTGAAAACAAGGTAGCCTAAAAATTTGTACCCTATTTCCTTTCTATAAAGGAGAAAATATAGACATATATAAAGAATTTAATCAATTTGATTTAAGTCTCAGTAGCTGAGCCAAGAATGAATCCAAAGTGTTTTATTTCAGAACCCATATTTTTAACCACTATAATAGAAAAAGGGTGTCTATTTTGTTCTAAGGTTTCAAACATACACCACTAGGCACATGAACACACACACAGATGGTCCCTGTTGGAAAAGGCCTCTTGGTGGCTGTGTTTTGTAACACGTTGCACCAGGATGATTGCATCAGTGGTAAGTACCTTATCCCAAAGCAGCCAGCACAGAGAGCAGCTGGCCTCTGCTGAGGTTGCCTGGCACCAAACTCTTAACTAACTCAATCAATTCCCTCACGTGGTGATAAGTCATAGGGACAGATAGAACTACTGATAGAGCAGAGAAAAAATGAAAAACACACTGACAAAAGCAGGCAACTAAGGCTTGTAGCCAGCACAGTTCATGAGTAAGTAGAGGAGGAGTGAGGTAGCTGGTTGGCCCTGGGGTTAGAACTGGAAAAGCAGGAACAAAGAAAAGCAGACTCTCAGACTCACGCTATTGATACAGAATAAAAGTTAAAACCCGATACACTTCTCCTGTAGCAGAGGCTACCAAGAAACTGGGCCCATAGCAATGCCAGCTCTCAAAAGACTTTGGAGTCACTGAAGAAATTGTTCTAGTCAAGCCCCTGGGAGGCTGGCCTTCCAGTGAGGCTGGGTCATCCCACTGTTCCATAATGCTTAGAGGTGTAGTTTAGATACCTGCAGTCTTATTTTTTCATCGATTTGCCTTGTGACTATAACAAACTGCCGTACATTTAATGACTTAAAACAACAAAATTTATTATCTTAAAGTTCTGGAGGTCTAAAGTAAAAACAAGTCTCAGTGGACTAAATCGAGGTGTTTGCAAGGCTGTCTCCCATATACAGACTCAAATCTGTTTTCTTTACTTTTTCAGGGACAGCTCTTATTCCTTGGCTCGTGGTCTCTTCCTACTTCTTTGAAGTCAGGGATGGAGCACCTTCAAATCTCTTGCTGACCCTGGCACTGACCCTTCTCCCTCTCTCTTGCATTTTTATTTATAAGAACTGCTGTGATAACAGTGGGCCTGTGTAGATAATCCAGAATAATCTCCCAAATCTCAAGGTCAGCTGATTAGCAAAAGTACTTATTCAATTCTCTTTCATAGAAGTGCAGCCTTAAAAAAAAAAATAAGTAAATAAAATAAAAAGTACTTTCCCCTTGCAATGCAACATCATATGTTCACAGTTTTCAGTGTTTAGGAAGTAAACATATTTGGGCAGCCATTATCATGCCTACCACATTACCAATATTAAAGTAGACCTTGTGTTACTTGAGAAAACCTGGGTAAGTCTTGGCCTATTGCAACCACAAGATCTTAACACAAAGATGATGCTTTGTTTGTTTGAGTAGGGTTTTTGTTACAACTGAACTATATATATATATATACTTGGAGGGTTCCAATTCCACATAAGTACTCACATTATTTCCTGCCTGGTTAGTGCTTTCTTACTCCTGTCTATTCCCCTCTCATCCTCTATCATGAAAATATAACTATTTTCTCTCATCCTCTATCATGAAAATACAACTCACTCGGTTTAGTTCTATCACACAAGGCAGCATGAAATGGGTGGTGAGAGAGAAAATAGAAGAAATGTGCCATAGAAACACAGAATTGTTTATATGGAAAGTTCTTGGAAAGTTTCATAAGGTTTCACAATGGACGAGGTGACATTTAAACTAGATATGATTCAAGATGCTGCTTGACCATCCATATGGAGAAGACTCAGATTACGCAGATGGTTAGTGGTAAAGCCAGAAATTCTACCCAGGTCTTTTCATTTCTATTCCACTATTCTTGACAAATGTTTCCATTATCTAGGATGGTGTGAGTGTACCAAATAACTTCAGCACACATTTGTGGGGCAAACAGAGTGTATAAATGAATAGGAGAATTAAATGAATGCATTAATGAATAAGTAGATTATGAGAGAAGGGTCCAAGTAGATGCATATGAATTAAAGCAATTTTACTCTCATAAAAAGTATGTTAAAGATCTGGATCTACTGATAACATTCTGCCATTAAAAAAGTTTTCTAAATCTGGATATTTTAATTAATGTCTTTGTGTCTCCTCTTTTTTCTGGAAGATGAAGATTAATAATGATTGCCTATTTCCTTTACAGCATTATTTAAAAAACAAAATAATATACTACCTGAAATTGCCTTTAAAGATTAAAAAGAAATAAAATCCTTTGTGGATATGTAAATGGGTGGGTAGGTATATAGGTAATTAAGTTGGTAGGTAGGTAGACTGTAGAGTTTTTCATCTTATTTTTTTGCATTATTTTAATAATGTTTTTATTCATTGTGTTCCTTATGACACTAAAAACACTTTCACATGTATTCCTTTACATAATTTAAATAAAGAAAAATAAAAGCAAAATTAATCAAAATAAGATTGGTTACTGGCATGGACATTAAGGAGAATTCACCAAGACTGTTGAGGTACGTTTAAGAAGTAACTCGAGGATTCTTTTAAAAGAAATTTACCACTTATCATTGACAACAATTTTTTTCCTGGGGCTTACCATATTCTATTGAGATTTATTACTAACATTATCACAAGTAATTCTAATATCATAATAAATACCAGTGGCAACATTTATTGAGTACTTTCTAAACGCCAGCACAATTCTAACTGCTTAATTATCAATTAATTCAAATAATCTTTACTTGAATAATAATTATTATGTGTTGTATAGATACCATTTTGTTGATAATCGAGAGGTAGCCAAAATGAGTTATAAATGAAAAACTCTCTGACTCCAGAGCCCATGATCCTAACCACATTTCTGCTACTGAGATATGATAATAATTATCATTACTGTTGTCTTTGTGAGCATCATGATCATCATCACAATAACAACTAGGAATTATAATTATATTGCCATACGTTGCATACACTCTGTCTTTAATACTCACAGGTACAGATAATGTTTTCATCCCAAACAAAAAGTAGAGGACCAAAAAGTATAAGTTAATTTTTCAGGTCTCACAACCAACATTTAATAAATGCAGGGGCAACTCAGGACTATTATTATTTCATCAGACCAACATACTTCTCAATGCTCAATGTTGTTTTATTAGTTTCAGAAAATTTGTTTATTAGTTTTAGCAAAGAGCTGAATGTCAGATCTCTTGGCCAGAGATTTGTCAATCTGGCTTCATGACTCTATTCCAGTGAATTCTGGAATGATTATTTTCTGGAGTGTTCTTCAGATTGCACCCAAAATACTTATTTAAGTGTTAAGTGATGTAATTTATTAAGTGGGATATTAAAATTAAATGCTGGTGAATAATTGTAAAGCATAACCATGAGCATTCATCAAATTAAGGGTAGCCAAGATAGTCTTTTGACTTTCTGTTCTATAGAAATTAGAATTACCCTCACAGAATTACCATGAAAATCATTTTTGTCATGAAACCAATCTCTTCTTTCCCTCCCCATAAACTAGTAATTATGTTCATCTTTCCTATCTCTAAATTAAAATATATGGGTGAGTAGTAGCAGGTTACCTTTTTAAATAAGATATTTGTAATGACTATATAAAGGTGATAAATTTTGATGTCCACAAAATTTTAATGTGAATCTGCTCTGCCATTTACCAATCTCAAGTAAGTTATTTCTCCTTTTTAAGCATTGGTGTTCTCTTTTGTGAAAGGAACATTATGAAACCCATATCATTGTTGACATAAATGAAAAAAGAAGATGCTGAAAAATGCTCCGAGTAGTACATAATGAGGGGCAGGTAACATGATCACAAAAGTCATTAAACATAAATTGATTTCTTGATAATTTCTATAGTTTCTATTAAGCAATTCTTCATGTTTCCAAGTATTATTCTTCCCTCATTTCTTTCACTTCATTAAATGGTGCTTCAATCCACCCAAATATTCAAGCCAGAACCTAAGAAATCAATATTATAATTCCTTTCTATCACCTCTACCCAAATAAAATACATCACAAATCTTATAATTCTACCTGTAAAATGCACCTGATTTCATTTACATATGTTATTCTCCATTACTATCACTAAACAAAATACTATCATTTCATTAAAACTTTTAAAAATAAAAATTTAAAAGTTACACATGTGGAGAAACAAGCAATGTTTATACCCTGTTGGCAGAAATATAAATAGTATGACCTCTATGGAAAACAGAAAGAATATTTCTCAAGAAGTAAAAGTAGAAATACCATTTGAGCCAGCAATTCTACTCCTAGGTATCTATCCAAAGAGAAAGAAATCATTATATCAAAATATATCAACACTTACGCAAGATCTGACAAGCTCACAAACTTGCCAGGGTGCACTTATGTTGGCAGCACTATACAAACAACTTATTAAGATTTCATAACCTTGATATATATGCATCTCACATCTTTTTGAGTGTGGTGGAGTCTTGCTAAGGGGCTTTCATTATCGTTGCTGCTGTTGTGAGAGTATCAGAGTTTGAATTAGAACAATGAACAAACATTAAATTTCTTGCTAAATTTAGCAAGGGTGGAATTGAAATGAAGAGCATGTTAATCTGAGAGGATAATGCTATGAAGAAAATGGCAGTATACAAATGGATTAAACATTTTTCTGTGGAGAAATTGTCACCAATAAAGAGAGATAAGAGTTCTGCCAGTAACAAGCAGAACTGATGAAAACAGTACAAAGTCTTTCGAATTATGTACCAAAATCATCAATTGACTATGAAAAGCATACCAGATCAAGTAAGTAACAATAGAGAAACAGGAAAATCTTAATGGAAATCTTGGAATAAGAAAGGTGTCTGCAAAAGTAGTCTTGCATCATGAGAATGCACCAGCTCATAAGGCACTGTGAGGGAGTTTTTAGCCAGTAACCAAATAATTGATTGGAACATCCTTTCTACTCACTTGATCTGGTCCCTGATGACTTTTTTATTTACCTGAAGATAAAGGAAATATTGAAAGGAAGACATTTTCATGACATTCAGGGCATCAAGGGTAAATAACAACAGCTTTGAGGGTCATCCTAGAAAAAGAGTTTCAAAATTGCTTTGAAGTGTGGACTAGGCTATGGCACTGGTACATAGCTTCCCAAGGGAAGTACTTCAAAGGTGATTTCAAAGTGATATTCGGCAAAGTGGTATGTAGAACTTTTTCTAGGATGAATTCGCAAACTTGGTTGTCAGACCTTGTATGTTTCTGCAGCATTCCTCATAATAGCAAATATATTAAATGACCCTAAGTGTCTATCAGTGGATGGTTAGATAAAGATAATGTAATATATATTAGAATCAAATTATATTCACCCATAAAAAAGAAAGAATTATGTCTGTCAAAGCCACATGGATAGAACCAGATTTCATTATCTTAAGTGAAACACATTTGACACAGAAAGAAAAATACCCTGTGTCCTCCTTTATAAGTGAGAGCTAAATAATGTATATATACATATGGAAATAGAGTGAGGAATGATAAACAATGGAGAATTGGAAGGACAGGAGTGTGAAAGGGGAAAGAAGATGAGAAATTACTCAATGGAAACAATGTACATTACCAGGGTGGTGGATACCTATAAGACCGTGACTACTATGCAATATATTTATGTAACAAAATTATACTTGAACCCCATAAATTTATACAAATAAAATTTAAAATGCTATATGTGTATGTGAGTTAATTCTGTGATTTAAGTGCTGTGTATCAGGTATCAAACATTAGACATATATGATATAGATTATAATCTACCTTTATTTCATTTTATTTTAATGAAGCTGTATTAACCACTTAACCTCTAATAAAGCAGGAGTATTAGGTTGGGTTGTTTTTGGTAGCTGTGTTTTTGCTTTATGGTATCCATTAGACTTGTATTCAAATGCTAAAGCATGGACTATATTTACATAAAGTTTTGAAATGATTTTCAGGTTATAGAATAAAGAAATCTACAATTTTACAATCAAGAGAAACTCTAAAGTAATGGATCATCTTTGACCCCAATCCCCAATTGAATAATCTTTTTTTTTTTTTCCAACAAAAATGAGATGGTCAGCTAAGGTAGTCATAGTATTTTTGGACTGTTTTGCCTTGTTCCTGAATTCTCATAGATACTTAATGGCTTGAGCATATTTATAGGTGTGGAAAATTAAGTTCAAATACATTTAAACAGCTATATGGAATGCTTGTGAACACAAATATTGTTACACACCATTTCAGAATTTCTCATGTGGGTTTTTCAGGAAGATATAAGCCTTGAGAGCTAAGTGGTAAGGAAATCAGAAAAGTTCTGTAACTAGAGCAAAGTGATGATGTGATAGATTTTGGGAGAAGCTTTATTATATAGAATCCTTCCTAATAATAGAAGAGTTATGGTTTCCCATCAAATTCCCTCACAGGCTTCAAAGAAGCCTTTGTTGATTTAATGACAATACACTCTTTATGTTGGATGATCTAAGACAACAAAAGCCTTAAACTAACCCAGGCACTGGAGTGTTCAAGCATTTAGAAGGGAAGAAATTATACCTTATTTGGGTCTTAAAAGTTGCTGGCTGACTTGCAAATGGACAGCCTAAAGACTTGGACTTTGTTTTGATAGAGCAAGTTAGTTAAAAAACTACTGGTGGGAAATAGTGGTAGGACAGAAAACAGGATGAGGGTTTGGAGAAAAAGAGCTTCTCTAAAGAGGTATTGTGACCATCAGGAAACAGAACCAACTAGAGAGGGGCTCTC
Organism: Galagoides demidoff; assembly: GCA_963574575.1. NCBI lineage: Eukaryota > Metazoa > Chordata > Mammalia > Primates > Galagidae > Galagoides > Galagoides demidoff. The sequence continues at coordinate 9,773 of CAUYQV010180288.1, forward strand.
TGTTCCTTTCTTCTTTGTCTTCAAATTGTTTTTTTTCCTTGCTTTCTCTCTCCACATAATTCCTTTTTGACTTTAATACCTCCTTCTTTGAATCTTTAGGATTATTTTTCCCTAATCTTAACAGTTTTTGATACTGTAAATTTGACTTTAATCTCTTAGTTGCCTCATTCTTTTCTCTCTATAAATGGCACATAATTTTTATTTGTTAAAAAAAGTTATATAATCCCTATTTTAAGGTAGAAAATTAGGTTAACTGTAAAGTGTCTTTTTTTCTTGTTCCTCAAAATGAAAGTCAAATGATTCTTAGTACCCACACATAATCTTCCCTACTTTTTGCATGCTGTAGTGTTCTCCCATCAAAAAGTACATTACCCAATCTTTTCTGAATCCCTTGTTTACTCTGAAATTATTTTTTATGTTAAGTATATTACTCCATCTCATCCTACCTGTCAAAAATAAAAGCTAGCCAATTAAAAAAAAAATACCTGAGGCAGTCTTGTGTAATAGACAATGTGCCCTTAGGAACAACTGTGTAATTGGAGATGAGGTTTAAATCATTAGCTTTATCTTCATTTCTGATTATTATGGTTTTTGTTTTAGAACTTACAGAAGGGCCTACTCAATAACATGTTTGTGAATTATTAAACAAATACATAAATGAAGAAAAAAAATTCTAGTCCAAACTTGGTAAATGTATATTCCCTTCTGGAGTTTGAGAAATATTAATAAAAAAAAAAAAGTAAAGCAATAAGGAGTCATGAAATTTCCCAATGTCTGCAGTCTCTCGACATATGAATAACTTCATAAATACTTTCCTGTATAATTTAATATAAAAAGATATTTGGACATACATATGTAAAAGTTGAACTATTCTAACTATGGTTGGGCTATAAGAATCAGCATTGTTACCAGTGATACTCAATTTGGTTGGAGTAAGGGAGCCATGTTTTTGCAGTTATTAAAATTGTTTGGGAAATTTACCCAAATTTTTATCAGTGATTAGGTGATATTTTCTAGGGAATATGACAGAATGTTAATATGGGTAGAGAAGGAGAGAGTAAAGAAATAAGCATGTGTAATTTCAGAAAATTAGTTAAGGATTCTTATAATTTCTGATTGTTACTACTGGTAGATATTCTTATGAAGAGTACCCATCAAATATCATACAAAGTTGAGAGGTTTGACAATGAGGCTCTGATTATATGCTCTCCCCACTCATGTCTGGTACATACTCCCAGTTTCTGAATGTGAACCAGCTCTAAGCAGGCAAATATGATATATGATTTATATGAAGACATCTTTACTAAAGAATTTTTTATTTGGGAATATCACTTAGGCTGAACCCTAGGACAGAGTTCCACCTATTTTAGTAAGTTTTGTGGATTTAATTCCCTGATTTATAACCTCAGGTTCAATTATCTGACAATGATGTTCACCTTTTCAGTCTTTTACTTGTCAACATTAAAAGGCAAGTCTTAGCAATTAAATGTTGTGCAAATGTCTTAGGTTGGTGGATAATGATCAACAAACATTTATGAGCAGAAATCATCTGACTACAATTGCTGTGATCCAAGTGAGATATGGTAATGGCCTGGGCAAAGAGGGTAATGAGAGGAGAGTGACAGAAACACTCACTCAAATATTTTGAAAATAGAGATGGCAGGATTTGTGGATGATTTGAATGTAGCATGTGAAAGAAGGGAGTGACTCCAAACAGATGGAAAGAACAAAGGAAGAGCTTTAGGGGATTGGGGCAATTCAGGAGCTCATTTCTAAACAAGTTTATATTAAAATAATTATTAGACATGTAAGTTAAAGATGTCAAGCAAATAGTTGGATATCAATACCTGGAATAGAAGTGAAGAATTGAATATATTCTTTTGGCAGTCTCAGGGGTAGGATGACATTGAAAGCCATAAAATTGTATAATGAAGGTAAGATTCTGCTGTGATAGCGTTAAATTACTGCAGTTCAACTTTTCTTCTGATTATAACTAAAAACTCTGGGGCAGTGGTTCTCAATCTTCCTGATGCCACAATGTATTTTCATTGTTAAAAGGGGTTGTGGCTTGGTGCCTGTGGCTCAAGCTGCTAAGGCGCCAGCCACATACATCTAAGGTGGTGGGTTCGAATCCCCAGCCCGGGCCCGCCAAACAACAATGATGGCTGCAACCAAAAAAATGGCTGGGTGTTGTGGTGGGCGCCTGTGGTCCCAGCTACTTGGGAGGCAGAGGCAGGAGACTCGCTTGAGCCC
>CAUYQV010180294.1:0-14315 GCA_963574575.1 Galagoides demidoff
TATTATAAAACCTATCTTACTGCTAATCCTACTCTACAAGGAGGTTTGGCTTGTTATAAGAGCTGTAACACTTATACCTGTTGAATAAAACCTATCCTGTGGTCCGTCGCTTCATTCTTCGAACTGCCGAGACCAAGAGCCTAGAAATTCAGTATCAAAAATCCGGTATCAATATGTCATGGAAATTAAATACTGTTCAGCTTTAGAAAGGAAATACCTGGAGGATGTTAAGTGAACTAAGTCAGAAAGACAAAAACTCATTTCTATGGGGAATCTAAAAAGCTGAATTCATAAAAGTAGAAAGCAGAATGGTGGTTACCAAGGTCTGGGGAAGAAAGGAGTATGGATGGTGGTGGTCAGAGGAGGAGAAAGTTCATTAAGATAGGAGGAATGAGTTCACAAAGTGAGATCTAGTACATAACTAGTGAGATCTAGTTAATAACAACACACTATATTCTTAGAAATTGCTGAGAGTTGGTAGTAAATGTTCTTGCCACAAAAAGTAATGAGTTAATATAATATGTCAATTAGCACTATCTAGCCATTGCATACTGTGTGCATATTTTAAAACACTGATTTACAGAATATAATTTTTTCAATAAAAACAATTTATAAGCAAATAAAACCCAGAAAAGTCAGTCCTGGCTGGAAGTCCAAACATTGAAGCAATGTGGCAATGCATTTTTCTTGCTATCAGTTTATCTTAACTAGTATTAAAATACCTACTTAAAATATGTATATTCAGATCAGGCATTCCCATCACGATTGAAAAAGCCAAGAGTAAAGATTCAAGTTCACTAGCCCAAAAAGAGGTTGAAAAGGTGACTTAATTCTTTCCTAAGTACCTGGACCATGATTAATCAGGACAACTATTTTAAAAGTATTTTCAAAAAGATTTAAGAGAAGGGGAAAATTAACTAATGTTCCGGGGTCTGCTTCTATCCAAAGTATAATACAGTGCTTCTCAAATTTTAATGTGCATATGAATCACCTGGGTACCTTTTTAGACTATAGACTCTGTTTCAGTAGGTCGGGAATAAAGCCTGGAGCCTGCATTTCCAATAGGTGCTCAAGTGATGCTGAACTCACTGGCCTGCCAGAGTTTGAATAAAATGGGTCAAAAATATCACCTGCAGAGTCTTACATCATCTTCCATTCCATTAATTTATTCATTTTTAAATGATATTTACAGGACACTTAAATGCACAAGACTGAGAGGTACAAACTTATACAATGTACACATATTCCATCCCTTATTGAAATTAACCAACAAATAGTAAAACTAATTTTTGTGAGTACTGTTTTTTTAAAAAATAAAGATATTTTGTACATGTGTACTTCTACTAACTAAGCTTTGGCATTTTGAAGCTTAAACAAATCCCACTCATCTGATAACTATTCTTTAAGGATTTTTTATATGGTGTATACTTGGCCATACCTTGAAATTCTATGATATATAATTCACCATATTGTAAAACACATTTTTCCTTCTCATGGGTAATTTGTCACTTACACCTTTGATGAGCATAACAGAACTCTTTCATTTGTGAGTGTGCTAAATAAAACCACGCTGTTAAGAAAGGCATTGAATTAAAAAGTGTTGATCTTGGGTCATTCACTGCTATGTTGCACATAGAGGTGTGTATGTAAAAGTTCTCTTCAAATGTATGACATGATAAAAATTTAAAAAGTCAAAAATCAGTCAGGCGTTACTACTATTTCCTCAACCAAATGTCAAACATTGTCATTAATTTTACCTAAATAAAACATTATATGCCAGGTACAGTGGCTAACGCCTTTAATCCTAGCACTTGGGGAGGCCAAGGTGGGCAGATAGCCTGAGCTCAGGAGTTGGGAGGCCAGCCTGAACTAGACCCAGACCCTATCTCTAAAAATAGCCAAGCGCTATGGCAGGCTCCTTCAGTCCCAGCTACCCTGGAAGCCGAGGCAAGAGAATCACTTAAGCCCAAGAGTTTGAGGTTACTGTGAGCTATGATGCCAGGGTCCTCTACTGGGGGCGACAAAGTGAGACTGCCTCAAAAAATAAAAAAAATCATGCAAATTTAAAGCAATTGAAAATATCAATGTTAGTAATTACAGTAAATAGGTACTTACCCACCCTGTTGACATTTTTGCCCCAAACTATTACTCCACCACCTCTGAGATCATGTGGGATTTAAAAGAGCCAGTAGGTAGAAACCAATATTTTTTTTTAAACAAGGGAATATAGGCCTTCTAAAATATTTTGAATTCCTTTGACATAAATCAAAGGAATTTCACATTTATTAAAGATCCATTATATTCAAAATATTTTAATCCATTGTCCAAGAGATTTAGAAGATAAATCATGAATTCCACTTAAAATTAGAAGAAAATAAGTACGAAATAATTGCATTACTGAACAGAGTTTAAAATGTGTTTCTCTTAATGTCACAAGTGCCTTAACATGTACAGATTAAGAAATTATATATAACTGGAGATGTGACAATTGTTTATGAACAAGAAACTGAAATGGGTATGTATAGGATTTTGTTAGCTGGAAATGAGGAATGACAAAGAGGTGGTTGACCAGCATGAGCAAATGTGAAGAGATAGGGACATATTAAGGAATAGAGCTTTTGTGTCTTAGACACAGGGCAGAAGTCAAAAATAAAACTTATAGACTGTATGTGGAACACTGAGGGATCATCAATAGAAAACTAGAAAATTTGGCTTTAGTTCAATAGGTTAGAGAGTAGCTACTCTTGAGCAAGGGTGGGACACCATCAAAATTTTATTAAAGTAAAACCTTTAAGTGTGGAATAGATTGATGGAGAATAAAACTGGAAGGAAGTAGAAGGCTAGGAACATAATCCAGGTAGGAGGTGTGAGACAACTAAAATAGAAGTGTGTAAGGGGAGAATGAAAACAAGGAGATATATGACAAAAATTCTAAGATAGGTGAAAAATGACTTCACTCAATTTTTTTTATTAAATTGTAGCTATGTACATTAATACAATCATGAGGTACAGTTGGGTGTTTTCATATACAATTTGAAATATTTTTATCAAACTGGTTAACATAGCCTTTTTAATCCATAGTCTTTGGAAATGCCTACTTGCAAAATTCTGTGCTAAGCCCTGAGGTTATAAAGAAGAAAAAACTGAAAGTAAAATGAAATGAAGAGGAGGATGGAGGACACGGATTGGTCTGTAGCCATGGTAACAAGTGCCATCCACACAAGTTTCAGCCCTATTTAATCAATTAACAATTAGCTGATTCTGTGATCATTACCATCCTACCAAGACAAGCAGTGGCAAATCCTCTCTTCTGAAATTCAACTAATCAGAAGTGGATTCACTCCAATAAACATGATTCTAAATGCAAATGAATTAACAATAGTCTCACCTGAGTTACCACGTTTCTAAAGCTGATTTCAATCAATCCCAACTTCGAATGTTCTCAGATTACTTGACCTCTAGGTTTGCCCTGAATCTAAGAACATTCTCTCTTCAGAGACTGTACCTGACCAACATAGTTCCTTCTTCTTTAAGCAAAAATTCAGCTGCATGTTTTTATTTCAATTATTGGTTAATGGTTTCATCGTTTAATAATATTACAGTGGTGAAATACACTTCCACATTTGAATTTATTAGCCAAGAGTCTGGTGCAGTAAAATAATAAGTAATATTGAATCTGAAGACCTGTATTTTTTAGGCATTCAGCAGAGGAGCCATCCCACAAGTAATTACATATCATGTTTTTGGTATTACAAATCAAAATAAATTTCATGATTTGGGAAGAATTCTCATTTATGATGACTGCACCAAAGCTAATTCCTGACACTTTGTGAGCACCTAAATACTTGCTAAGACACTGAATAAAGAGAACAGTTGAAGCCATAGAAACTGATGAGAATTGTGTGAAACAGACCGACTCAAAAGCCATGGTACACATAAAGACTACTATAGTATTTGAAGAGTGTAAAATGATGGAATATCTTGTATACTTCTTTATTCCAAGAAATTAACATTGTATGAAATGAGAGAGGTGGATGAACCCCCAGATTAAGAACTATTACATGCAATTAATTTTTGTGCTAAACCCTAATGTATAAAGTATCCATTGTCACAGAAGTTTAATAATTGCTAACCCAGTCTTTGAAGACACCTCAGAATGAAAATATTGAGAAGTTATAATACTGCTAGAATATTTTATTTCATGAACAATAACATTGATTCCAATGAGTATGATATTGGAGGCTATAATAGAACAAATAAGTAGCGAATTTCCATCATTTCTGAAATGAACTGAAGCTCACAGTGGTTTGATGGTAAATTCAAAAGCTACTCAAAATCAGATTAGAACCTAGCCCTTACATTATACTACCTCAGTACCTTACCTTCCTTCTCTCAGTTAAGGTTATCTTAAAGTATTTGAAGTCCAAGTATCTGAAAGTTATTATCCAAATAGTTACCCCATGATCAATGTGGTTAAATAATCAAACATTATCTCCACTTGCTATATTAGCACTTCTAATAAGTGACATATAATAAAAACGATATATACATAAAAACAAAGCTTCATAAGTAATCAAAGAAATGCAAATTAAATAAAGATGTGGGTTTTTTTAATAATATTCATTTGCCTATCAAATTTGCAAAGAATTATAAAAGAACAATCTCTGTTGCAAAGGCTTCAATTATTTGGCCAAACTTAACTGGAAGAGTAGCAATTATTTCCACCTTTATAAGAAATATATTGGCATTGTCTATTAAAACTTTAAAAACAGTCATAGTCAATGACCTAGTAATTTTCCTTCACTTTTCCACCCCAAGGAAATGATAAGAAATTGAAATATTCATTCAAATTTAAATAGTATTTGCTGTACAAAAAGAGAGACATTTATTTGCCATACCAAAAAAAAATCAGACCAATCCAATGACTTATATTAAGAGAATTAGAGAATGATTGCCTACGTAACTGCATAGTAATATTTAAAAAACAGTCAAAACGTTTCTTTTGAAGAATATTAGGTGGCATATTAAATCAATACCTCATAACATCAGAAAATACAGGATTTATAATTTATGTAAAATATCATAACAATTTTATGGGGAAAAAACAAGGCAATCCAAATGAGATTGTGATGAAATTGTTGTTTTCAACAAAACTATTCTTACCTTGGGCAGTCAACCTCAGGAAAGTCTGATTAGCCAAGCTGTAAGGGATAACCCTGAAACACCTCTGGGAAATTGAAACAAGAGGCTCCACTGTCTAAATCTCAGGCCAGCTTTCCACCAAGAGAAAGGAAGGAATTGAAATACTGGATTATAATGTATATCTTGTGTAATTGGAAAGCAGATTGCCAGGAGAACAGACATATAAAGGTATACTCACAAGGCTTTGGCATTGCACTAAAAAAAGCAGTCAGGTGTCATTTATAAACATCATGTGAATAAACATTAATTATTTTTCTACAAAGTTTGTGTCAGAAACAAAGCAATTAAAAAATAGATTCAATGTTTGAAAATGAAGGGGTGGATAAACTAGAAGAAATGTGTTGTCACAAACAACATAGAAAGCTCTGAATATGAAAATATAAAGGCATGCACGTTGACACAATCAAAACCCGTGACTGCAAAAGTAAGCAAATGCATGGGTGTGAAACTCTAAAGAACTTACTGCTGGGAGTCAAGTTATCAGGGTAGCAGTCTGCTCTTGGTTCCTAGTGTGCTCTTGGCCAAAGAATGAACAGACACACCGAAGTGTCATGTCCAGTCCCTTGGTTCTATTATCCTGGTTCTGTGGCTCCTTGGGAGGGAAAAATCACCAACAGGGCTAAGACGACAGAGTGACCACAGGAACAGCAGCTCTATTATTACAAAATGAAATGAGTCTGTCTCTGGAAGCAGGAGAGACTGACTCACTTCCTGACTCACAGGCTGTTTTCTGTTATTGGCCCAATCCGGGGGTGGTCTCTCAGGTGTAGGATGGACGTCAATGATCAACAGGTGTCCTTAATTCCATCTGCCTATAGGAGCTGCTTCAAAAGCACACCTGGGGGTGGGGGGAGGGAAGGATCGTTCCCAGATAGAAGAGTATGTCCTTCTTCCCCAGGTTTAGCAGTTGCTCTGGGTAGTATCAAGGGCAGGGGCAATGCCAAAATGGAATGCCCACCCTCATCCTTCTTCCCAGGTGGAGCAATTGCTCGAGACTGCACCAAATCCCAGCATCCTGTCCCTATAGAGCTGGAGACCCTACCTACCTAACAAAGTGAGTTATCTTTTGAAGTTGGCAAATGAAGACAGTTGTGTTTTAATGTTATCTGTGCTCTTAATGCTGGAGTTTCTAAGTTGTAAACAATATTCAGTGAACTAATTCATTAAAGCGTTAGATTATTATTTTCAGTTTTTTTTTGGTTTCACTTTCAGTGCTGCATTATGCATACATGAATTTTATCCTTGCAAGTCACTATGTACACTGGGTATAAAACATTTTAATAAGAAACTCATTTTCACAGTACTCCCATGTTAAATTTTTTATACCAACATTCTGTGAGATATGTTCCGCCTTCACTAAATTAAGTACTCCTTAATTAATCAATTTTTAGCATTTCATTCACTGATCCAAGTAGTTGCTTTTATCATTTAATAACAATGCTTCTCATTAAAGGGCCATAAAATATCATAACGAATATAATTTGCATTGATGAAGATGACTGAGTTTCATAATAAAATTAATAACGATAAAAGCAATGACTTTTATTTATCCGTGAGAAACACTAAACAATTTTAACTTTTGAACATCCAATTATTCGTTTCAGTATGCATGTGGTGTAGCTAGCAGAGAACTATCACCATCATTTCGTTACAAGTATAAGACAGTGACTCAAAATACATAATGCCTACCTAGAGTGTAGCAGGAAAAAACAAAAATAAGAATCAGATACTTAAAGAACTCTCTAGCACAGTGAAAACTCTTTGAGCTACTAACAAAGAAATCCTAAATATACCTATGCAACTAGAAATTAACCATCATAGATTCAATCCAATAATCAGTGGTACCTGGAAGTTAGGTTATCAACTATATAAGACACTGTATCGAAAATATAAGACACTAAAAAATATATTTAACAAATATTTATTGAGTTACTACTTTGTCCCAGGCTATATTCTAGACTTCCAGGATACAGAGGGAAAATAAAGGAGCTCAGACGTCTCTTCTTACGGAAAATTGATTTAATGGGAAGGAAAGTTACAAATAAATAATTTCAAAATTGTCAATTTACCAGTTACCAATATATCCCTATTACCTAGTTATTTTTGCTTCATTGCATTAAAAAAATTGCCTTCCACAAAAGCCTCCTCTTTTCTGTGCTCTTTTCTGGGAAGGAAATAGGAATGGCAATTCTGTAGTGTTAATATCAAACATATGGAGCGTGGCAGAGAAGAAATGCATGTAAAGTTGGTGGGGGAAAAGTCAGCTAAGTAGAAGTTCTCAACTGATACAAACTTTACAAGTTTCAAATAAACTACCTTTAAGTTGAACACTTTTTCAAACAGAGATCAAATGTCTGCCCTGTGTATCTAATCTACATGAAAGTTCTCTTTAAATTTTCAATTCCAAACTAGAACAATTCTTTTAAATTTGTCTTTTTGCCTGCTGCTCTTAAGTTTGGGCCTGTTGTGATATATTTCATATCTAAAAACTACCCTCAGCCACTTAAATTCTTAGCACAACTTTTTGGTACGTAGCTTCTAAAACCAGGAGAATAGAATGGAATGGGAACTCACCAGTCAAGGGGGGAGTCTACTGATCGGAATGCAATAGAACCTGCACAGAACCCAAATTATAGAACCAAGAGGCTGGACATGACACTTTGGTGTGTCTGTTCATTCTTTGGCCACGAGCACACCAATATTTTGTACTTTCTTACAATTATCTGTACACATCTACTGTAGGAAGAACTATTAGTTTCCTTTGTTTTTTTTTTTTTTTTTTGCACTTTTTGGCTAGGGCTGTGTTTGAACCCATCACCTCCAGCATATGGGGCCAGCGCCCTACTCCTTTGAGCCACAGGCACTGCCCCTATTAGTTTCCTTTTGAGATGGAAGTATTTTGACTCAGTGACATTTAACTCTGCTTTCTTAATTGTCACCTACTGTTTTTGTGCTTTGCTTTTGATCTAACCAAACTGACTTTTTCCTACTACTCAAAAAGTGCAGTAAGTTTCAGAAGTAATTCCACCCCCATCTTCTTTACTAACATAAAATATTCTATTTCCATACGCTCACTGTTTACAGTGTGTCTGAAATGATAGTTGATAAACAAAGGAGCCAGACAGGGATGCTCATTTCATGCAGAACAAATCTAATTGGTTATTATGGTATGTTTTGGGACTTGGAAATATGCCTGATGTATTAACAACAGTTTTGAGGCAAATCCTTCAGTGATAACTAGTTTAAAGCAGAAACTGTATATAAAGTTTAGCATTTTTTTTTTTTTGAGACAGAGTCTCACTTTGTCTCCCTTGGTAGAGTGCCAAGATGTCACAGTTCACAGTAATCTCAAACTCGGGCTCAAGAGATTCTCTTGCTTCAGCCTCCCAGTAGCTGGGACTGCAGGTGCCTACCACAACTCCTGGCTATTTTTAGAGATGAGGTCTTGCTCTGGTTCAGGCTGGCTTCGAACTTGTGAGCTCAGGCAAACCACCCACTTTGGTGTCCCAGAGTGTTAGAATTATAGGCGTGAGCCACCACAACTGGCAGATCAGCCTTTTTTTTTTTTTGAAACAAATATTACAAAAATATACCCACTACATATCAAAGACCTTAGCCTGCTAAGGCAAACCTACCTGAGCAAAGCATGACCCTACCTCTCATAGGTAAAAGACTGTGGTGAAATTCACTAATTTCCCTTTATCCCTGTCTTTATAAGTGAAAGTAGTCATATTAGTATCTTAAAAATAGCTAAGGATGATGCTAACACAAAAAATGAATGGACCAAGTAAATAATATCTATGATCTATTATTTATCATTGATTTGTTCCCAATTGACATATTATTTAATTTCTGAGTTTACTTGCATTTATACTTTCTCCAAATGTTTGTGAGGCACCTACATGTGTGAAACTTGACACCAATTCAAGAGGAAATGAATCACTGTTTATAATTAGAAAGATTCCATCTCTGAACTCCTAGAAAATAAATCAGTGGACAATTGGACCAGCCCAAAGATGTATAACCCAGATGTGACTGAAACACAGAAATTTTATGCTGAAAGGTATCATAATAGTACCACTCACAACATCAGAAGGGGTTCAGTGCTAAGCAAAACACCATCACACACAAACTTCACCAAAAAAAAATTGTTGGCAAAATAGGTTTTTACAACTAATCCCAAATTTTATAGTATTCTAACTGAAAACTAAAACCAGTCACCAAAAGGCACACATCTGTGTAGTGAGGAAGCACTACAGAGGCATGCTGATGAAACACAATAAACAAGTAGAAACTTGAACACATTTTCAAATTACAAAGATACATCTGCTTTATAGTACTAATAAAATTTCATTTGAATGTGAGTTTGGAGTTCCCAGCACCCACCAATCTAATAAAGACTTCCCAGTTACAAGTACAAATAATATGTGTGGATGACAGATAACTTTCAATGTGGTAAAAATGCAATTTAGATCTTTGCAAAGGGAAGATAATCAAATATGAAGCAATTACAGAGAAAGGTACAAGTGAAAAAGAGAAAGAGCATCAAAAAACTTACAATGCTCAAATATGAAGACCATGACAAGTGATAATTACCAGGGCTGTCCAGAAGGTATCCAGCCATGTATTTCTCTATTTTTCATAGTACATGCCTGAACCCTTCTGGGCAAGGCAATCAATAATGTTAAAAATGCATGAAATATAACTCAAATGATTCATTTTCACAACAATTGGATATCCTAATTTGGGGGATACTGAAATCTACTTGATGCAAGGCCCTGTGCTGGATTTGGTAGGGGGTCAGACATGAATGGCTGTCCCTGGGTTCTAAGAGCTCACAATCTAATGTGTGGGGGAGGCTGAAGGAGGCCAGGGGAGAAGTGAATACTGAGTAGAATTTGATGTGTGTGTACTGATCAATACTACATGAATGGAAGCATAAGGGGAATAAAAGAACATCATAAGGACTGAGAGAGACCTAGGTTATTTTTCCATGCTCCTGTGCAGGATGTCTGGATTTTATTTATTGGAAAACAACCTCCCTCATCTTTCTACTATGAGTCACAGATATCGACAGTTATATCCATTCTCTTGTTCTTTCCTCCTGTTACAATTAAAGTGTTTTCATTCCAATTAAGGCAAATCTTGCCATTTGTACTTTTCACATGTTTCCTATTGAATCATCAATCTTTCCTCACCCTACAAACATGCTTTCCTAGCTCTCAATTTAAAGATAAAGAAAAAATTTTAAAAACAACCGGCGGTGTGCTGATAAACCGGGTATCCAAAAGAAAAAGAAAGGAAATAAACAAGCAACAACCACCACAACAAAATCCCTGATTTGTAGTGTTTGCTGATATCTATGTGGTAAATATGGAGTGTCCCAAAGGTCACCAAAAGGTCATCAAAAATAGGGAAAATGGAAAATTTTGGCTAAATGTACCTTTATTTACAAAATATTTACAAAGCGGTCACTACATGCTATGCACCTCTTTGTGTAAAATTTTGTAATGAATATTTTGTAAATTTACATTTAGCTACAATTTCCCATTTTCCCTATATATGATGACTTTATGAGTGACCTTTGGGATACTCTATACTGCCACTATGGGTGATTTTGTGTTGCTAGTGGTTTAACAACATGCTGGCATAATCCCTGAATATTCTATTGCAACTGTGAGTAGGGTTATTTACTCCCTTATTCTTCCATCCATTTTATCTGCTGCCCTGCACAATAAAATTCTTCAGATGTTTCCGCTACATTCTATGAACCTACTTACCTACACTTATAGGTAACTCATATTACTCAGCACCTAATGTGTGCCAGGCACCAGTCTAGATGCTGGGAATACAGCAATGAACAAAAAAAAATTCTTGCCCTCATGGTGGCTATATTTTAGTTGAGATAAAGTCGATAAATAAAAACAAATCTCTAGCCTCTCTTATTTTAAGTACCATAGAGGACAATAAAATGGGTAGGGAATGCATGGGGTCAATGTTTTAAAGACAGTAAGTGCAGGCAGAATGGGGACCTAAGACCCTATTCTTGGTAAAGAAAAACACCCTCAGAAAAAGAGGAAAATAAAAAGTAAGCTAAGGGAGGCAGAACAAAGGAAAGTCAGCTGCTTTACCTTTCAACCAGTCACTGCTAAATTTCACATCTGAGCAAGTTTCCTGCTTTTCCTGGAAGCCTGACTGGTAGGGGATACAGCTTACTAATACCCCTGCTGGGTCTGTAAGCTCTGAAGGAATAATGGTCACAGAGGAAGCTGTGTGTAAGGCATAGCAAGAAACATTAACTAGGCTGCCACCTGCCCAGTTAACAGTCAAAACAAATACCCATGTGGAGATTTGTATTTGGCTGGGGCAGAGATCAAGGGAACAGCTCAAGCCCTGAAATATGAGTAGAAAGGCTTCTGCCCTTACTGCAGAGAAAGACCCTCTGTGGTGCTGATGAGAGGAAAATTCTTCCTTTCCACTGATTCTTCAGAGGAGATTGATGTCAGTGGCATTTTACTCCACAGTAAACTGGCAAGGAAGTGGAAGGGGATGGAAGAATAAGGGAGTAAATAACCCTACTCACAGTTGCAATAGAATATTCAGGGATTATGCCAGCATGTTGTTAAACCACTAGTACCATGAAATCACCCATAGTGGCAGTACAGGGTATCCCAAAGGTCACTCATAAAGTCATCATACATAGGGAAAATGGGAAATTATATCTAAATGTACATTTACAAAATATTTATTACAAAATTTTACACAGAGGTGCACAGCATGTAGTAACACCCCACTAGGAATCTGTGTGTGTGACCACAGAGAAAAGGCTGCCACCACACAAGGCTCAGGTTCTGGATTTCTCAAGACCGCTCAGACCCTTAAAGTTAATGAGTATAGAAACAATAGAAGCTGATATGCTTACTCAGAGAAACTGCTGGTGTCTTTGTTCCCTTCCTCAGCTTACCCTCTGGACTAATGAGCAAATAGCCTTTAATAAAAGCTGAGTGGAACAAACATTCAGGGCCATGATCAGAATCCAGGAAATGGGCAGTGGTCCCCTGAGTTCCCACCTTTGAAAATTCTATTCTGTGTGTGTTGTCTTTCTCTCTCGTTTCTAACCTTAAATATCTTCAGTCAACCACAGCCAGATCCACAGGTCTTAATGGACCCTGCCCCTGGAGCCAGGACCCCAGCAATAAGTATGTCAGGCTACCCTAGGTTAACACTAGATACGAAAAATGCCTTTTCTCTCTCTACTCCACTAATGGCTACAGTGTTGCTAACCCTACTGGATTTTTTTTTTCTATTTTCATCTTACTCTTGTAGCTCCCAGTAGCATTTTTTCATTCTTTAACTTCTCCCCTCTACCTAGATTCTTTGACACTTCATTTTTCAGGTTTTATACCTATCTAGCCAAACTTTCCCAGGTTTTCTTTCTGGCTCTATTTAAATGATAGGAAATGTTGGAAAGGCTTAGATGTTAGATCTGGATCTTCTTAAGCTACACACACCCTTTCCCTATGTGATGTTATTTCACTTAGTTTTTCTCTTTCCTTTTTCCCCTCTCTCTCTCTCTCTCACCTAAATATGAATGATTTCCAAATACCTACAGCTAAGATTGCTCACCACAGGTCCAAACAGCTGATTAGATTTCTCCATTTAGAGATCTCTCAAATTTGTTACACCCAAAATGGAGTTCTCAATTCCCTTCAAAATCAGTGTCCTACTTATCTCCATTACAGAAGATGGTAACAACAATCATGCATTGTGTCAGGCTGTAAACACAAGGGTCATTCTTGTTTTTTTTTATACTTAATTTTTATTAAATCATAACTGTATACATTTATGGGGTGCAATATGATAATTTGATATACAATGTGGAAAGCTTAAATCAAACTAATTAACATAACTATCACCTCACTTATTGTTGTGGTAAGACATTTATATTATACTCTCAGTTGTTTTGAAATGTCCCCTTGCACTGTGTATAATAGCCATTCTTGCTTTTTCTTTATTCTACATTCTTCCAGTTCATTCATTGCTCTTATCTTCTATTTTTTATTTTTTATTTTTAGTTCTGCTTCTAAAAGCATTGCATGTGCCTACCTGTCTTTATGTTCATTATTACTACCTCACCCAGGCCATGTTCCTCACTTCCTGGGACCAAAATATTCACATCCTATCTGTTCTCATGCCTTTCAGTCCATTTTGCATATAATAGCTGGACTTACCTTTTCAGAAACACAAACTCACCTGGAACATCTTACTACTTACAATCCTTCAAAGTCTCCTCATGTTGTTTAGAATCCATGTGAAGTCCTGCACGCTCTATAAAGTACTATGTAACTCACTCTTCCACTCTTAGCTAAAAGCAATTTAGTAGCATCTCTCTTTCTTTTTTCCCCCACTACCTTTCCAATATATTGGCCTTGTTTTATTTTGCATCTCAAATACCATAGGCCCTTTTACATCTCTTGATCTTTATAATTGCTGCTCTTTTCACCTAGAATACACTTTCTATATTTTGCATTACAGATGCATTCTTATCTGTTAGGTCCTAATTCACATAGCACTTCTTCAGAAATATAGTTGTCATCATATTTTAAGAGGCTTGCTCCCTTTCTCTTTCCTTTATTTCATATTGATTTATTTCCCTTCTATCACTTTTCACAACCTGTCTTTATTTATTTATTCATTTATTATTTCTCTCACTATAGAAATATAAGCACCACAAGGGTATGAACTCTCTCTAAATTGTTTTCCTGCTGACAATTCATAGATACTCAATTTTCATTAAATCAATAAATGAATGAATGAAGAGATAATTATGGCTGCTGAAGGTTCCTTTGGTGGTCTACATCTGCGAATATAGAGTAAGGCAAATATTTCTTTCTTTCCTTTTTTTTGAGACAGAGCCTCAAGTTGTCCCCCTGGGTAGAGTGCTATGGCATCACAGCTCACAGCAACCTCCAACTCCTGGGCTCAAGCGAGTCTCCTGCCTCTGCCTCCCAAGTAGCTGGGACCACAGGTGCCTGCCACAACACCTGGCTACGTTTTTTGGTTGCAGCCATCATTATTGTTTGGTGGGCCCGGGTTGGATTCGAACCCACCAC
>CAUYQV010180295.1:0-12389 GCA_963574575.1 Galagoides demidoff
TTTTTTGAGATGGAGCCTCAAGCTATCCCCCTGGGTAGAGTGCCATGGCATCACAGCTCATAGCAACCTCCAAATCCTGGGCTCAAGCGAGTCTCCTGCCTCTGCCTCCCAAGTAGCTGGGACCACAGGCGCCCGCCACAATGCCTGGCCATTTTTTGGTTGCAGCCATCATTGTTGCTTGGCAGGCCCGGGCTGGGGATTCGAACCCGCCACCTTAGGTGTATGTGGCTGGCGCCTTAGCCGATTGAGCCACAGGCGCTGAGCCAAGTGGCCAGATTTTAAGTATTCCTAGTTAATATTTAAGATCAGAGATCTTGTTATTTTCACTGGGGTACAGAAAAGAAGCTGACCTCTTTTGGGGGTAAAGTTTATTTCTTTATTTTTATATTACTATGTCTTATTTCTAATTTTATAAAATATCTATTTGTTAGACAAGTAATATAATAACACATTTTTGTATTATATATGAGGGTTGTCCAGCCATTGTTAATACCAATTTTCATATGACATTGCTGGCTAGTTTCCAACAGCCCTCGTATATGAATATGTACATATGATGCATATGACTATGTATGTATATGCATGACCATATGTATGCATAAATTTCTCTGTATATATAAATGTGTGTGTGTGTATGTTATAGTTAACACAAATGTTCTCTTTGACACTGTATTTTACCCATGCTTTAGAACACATAAAATATGATAAAATAAAGCTAATACAGCAAGGATAATTAATGACGTTGATTTATATAAAATCATTTAGAACAGAGTGTATTTTCAAGTTAGTTTATATGGATTACATTCTTAAATTTGTGAGTTCTACATCAATCAGACATTTCTTTTTGAAAGTTTTATTTAGGGAAGATGAAAGGAGTTTTCCAGGTGCTATCAACACAAGTTTGTTTCTGTTGACAATAAATCAATAAATCCCTCAGATACGACTCTTACAGTAGTAGACATCCTTGCAGTAATCCACTTTCTCAGTTGCAGACATACATCTGTGTCTTAGATTCCGTAAAAGTGCTACTCAGACTAAATGAGCATTATTTCCTTGGCCCAGGAGTGAATGATCACTTAGGTGATGAAGAATAGCAGCCATCATTTGGGAACTGACAAAAAGAAAAACTAGATATGCTAAGAAAGGTGGAGCAGGAAAAGAAACTGATGGATTCAATTATAACCAAAGGAGAAAGTTCAGATGACATCTAAGAGCATGAATAACTTTTTAGCAGATGAGAGTTAGCAACCAGGAAAGAACATTACATACATAATCTATGTAGCCCATTTGAATTGTTTTACATCTACATGCCTCTACAAAGTAGGCATCACTACTTCAGTTTGTAGATAGATAAACTGATGTAAGTTACATAACGTCTCACATTAGGAAAGGACAGAATGAGAAATCGTAAAATTAGGTCTCTCTGAAGACAAAACCCTGACTTGAGAACTTCCCAAATTTCAGATAGATAAATCACTAATGTATTTTAACGAGCTAATGGTTTCCTTATTCCTCCAAATTAATAATGTGTTAATTCACATGAAGACATTCAGTAAGCTATAGCATATGCTAAACAGATATGTGTTTTTACATATTTTAAATTTAAGTTATTAATATCTTAGCATGGACAATTAGATATTAATTTCAAGTGAGGCAGTAAAGCTTTATGTGATTATTTTTGGCCCTCTATTTTCACATAAAGATGGATTTTTATGAACTCATTTTTTTGTTTGTTTTTTTTTTGGTCAGGATCTGTTATGCACAGCTTGAATAGTCTCTGTTTCTCTTAGAAACACTATTTCTATGACCATACTTCATCTCTTTCTCCCTTACTTTCTAACTTTTTCACCCTAAAATATTTAGCTGGAACTTTTGTAGAGCTAAAGAGTAGAGTGTTTTATAGAACTCTCTAAGAGGAATGGAAGCTTACCCAGGGATGGGGTGTCATAGATGTGACTTTAACGTACTTGTTTCTCTCCAGGTTAGTTTCTGAATAAATATCCTGAATAGGTTTGATTGTCTTTACTTTTCAAGTTATTGTCCTAGTCTAAAGGTAGTGGAAAAAGTCAGTAAGGATTAACACCAGACCGAATTAGAAAATAGTTTCTTTAGACCTTGACCACACAGATAACATGGTTGTTTATAACAAGTCAACCCAAGGACAGCTCATACTAGTCATTCATAATCAATTTTCCCAAAATACAGTGTGTGTATAACACAAGAATTACCAAAATCAAAATCCCCTCCATCTTAGTGCCTTTCATCATATAACATTCTATGTTCGATCATGATCATTTCTAGTAATTAAAGTTGCTATTTGCATGATTTCACACATGCTCAATCATCTATATTATCTTGGAGTAAGTGATGAATTTCCTGAAGAGCTGAAATTGTATAGTCATATTAAGTTACATATTTGTCATTATGAAGCTGAATTGTTGGCGATAATATCCTGAGACCTGTTGTTAATGAATAGGGAATTTTTGTATCTTCTGTTGGTTTTCTGATCAATTCAAATGGGTTTTTATTTAGATGTAGACATCTCCCCCACATAATTTCTTATTTTTCATCATTCCTAACAGAGAATTCTGAATATTAAAGCCATATATAAACAGACATGATGCTTTGAAAAAACTGTCCTAATTTTAATAATCTTTTAATAATCTTTTGTTACGCAGGTGGGGCTACGGTAACATGGACATTGGGGTGCTAAGTCTCTATAATACTGTTTTAAACTTTAATGTGCATGCAAATTACTTTGGGCTCTGGTTAAAATTGAAAATTCCACTCAGTAGATCTGTGTTGGGGCCCAAATTCTTCAATTCTAATAAATGTCCATGTGATACTGATGCTGGTATTTCAAGGACTAAAATATTTTTAAATTCCTCTCAGATGAAAGAAAAGAAATAACGTAAAAATATTTCTTATTGTTTCTATAATCATACAAACAGTGAAATTTACATTTGTTATACTGTATGTTTGTCTAAACATTTTATACTGTCTCCTTAGTTGTTTTTGTTACCTGAATCATCTTTATTTTTTCTTATTTATTTTATAATTATTAGGCATACATAATACATATTATACATTGTACATATTATAAAGTATATATGATGTTTTGATAGAAGCATACAGTGTGAATTAATCAAATCAGGGAAATTGCGGTGTCCATAACCTCAGGCATTTAACATTTCTTTGTGTTAGGAAAATTCTAATTCTACTCTTTTAGTTATCTTAAAGTGTACTCTAACTTACCATTGATCACTGTCACTTTCTTATGTTATCAAATATTGTTCATTCTATATAACAATATATGTTTGTACCCATTAACTATCCCCATTTTATCCCTTCCTCCTTGCTACCCTTCCCAGCCTCTGATAAACATTATTCTACTTTCTGTCTCCATGAGATCAATTGTTTTCCATATTCAGATCCCACTTATGAGTGAGGATATGTGAGAATTGTCTTTCTGTGTGTGGGTAATGTTCTCCAGTTTCACACTAGTTACGCTGGGTTAGTCAGTGAGTGGGTGATGAGTGGATGTGAAGGTCTAAAACATTACTGTACACCACTATCAAGTGTATAAACAATTTACACTTAGGCTGCATTAAATTTATAAAAAACATTTCTTCAACAATAAATTAAACTTGGCTTACTATAATTTTTACTTCATAAAGTTTTATTATTTTTAACTTTTTGACTTTTTTGTAATAATAGCACAAAACACAAATGCATGTACACCTGTACACAAATATTTCCTTTGTGCATATTCTTACTCCTTTCTATTTCAATTTTTTTTTTTTTGCTTTTTAATGGTTCTTGATTTAAAAAACCCCCCAAAAACTGTTATGTTAATTAAGACATAAACACTCCCTTATCCAAGTCCTACATATGGTCAGGATCATAAATTCTTTCTTCAATACGTCCTTAGTTTCAGAGATTTGAAGAATGAACTGGCCACACAGATCAGTAATAAGATATAATTTATTAGACAGGAAGGAATACAAAAGAAATGAAAAGCATCAGAGCCTCTGGCAGATGGGGAGACCCAAGTGGGAAGTCCCACGAGTCTTTTGTCTAGGAAGTCATATATTGTTTATAAATACGGAGTCTTGAGAATTTTACACTCCACAGGGACTTGGCAGACAGAAGACATCTTTTCAACGTTGATTAGTGAAGGAGTGAATTAACAAATAAATGCAATCTTTCTAGCTCTGGGCAATAGTACCAGGGAGTCCACTCCAGAAGAGGCTTGGCTTACATGAAATACTGGTAAAACTGCTTTTCTTCTGTCTTTCTTGTATCCAGAGAGTGCAGTTTGAAGGAAGAAATGTGTTTGCCCAGGCCTAGAAACTGGGACCCTTGTCTAGCCCTGAATAAGAGAACCCTGTATCATTCCCACTCCTCATCTTGTCACACTGGAGGGTCTTCAAGAACAACAGGACATGTAGAGCCTCTATCTCCTATGATGACAGTGCCTCTTCTGGAATACCTTCTCAAGAACATGCCTGAGGTTTTTTTTGAGGAGGTGTCACTTTTGAGAAATATATTCACAATGCTTTGCTTCATTAGTTTCTTTTTATCATCATAGATTTGCCTGTGAGACAATAATATACAATGTACATTATTATATTATTATTATTATGTACAGCATGTTAAACTTGTTGAGCTTCTGCTAAACCCTTTCACTGTGTATTTTCTTGGGAGTTCTTTTCTTTTGCTACAATTTTTTTTTACCTTGCGTCTTCTTCAGCTATACATTTCTGATCCAATTCTAACAACCCCTCTTTAGATAATTCCTCAGGAACCATCTCTAAGAGCTCCTACATGTCATTCTTGATACAGGGTTCTATTCAAGACTGGACAGGGGACTCCAATAATTTCATGAAGGGGTGCCCTGCCATTTGGCCCTGAGCTAGAAGGACTGAATTCATTCACTTTTAAAATATGCTCATTAACATTAAAAGGTGTCTCCCATCTATCAAATCACGGTCAAATGTAATTCTCAAGACCATATACCCCTAGACAAAGGACCCAGGAGGAGTCGTCTCACATGGTTCTTTCCCTCTGCCACAAGGTCTGATGCTTTTTATTCCTTCTGAATTCCTTTATATCTAATAAATCCTATCTTACCACTGATCTGTGGTCCATGGGTTTTCTTCAAATCCCTGAGATTTGCAGAAAGAAATTCCGGTATTAATCTCATCTACACTCAGGTGAATGCTGTTTGCCATCTCAATCACTGTCCTGTTGATTTTAGCAACTTCCTCACCTTTGGTAAATCTTTTGAAATGGAAAGGTGTATGCAGTGGTGCACAGAGATGAGATGGAGTGGAGATGTTAGTCCAGGTTTATAGAAATGGGAGGGTGTTCCCAAAGGGGCCGACTGTGCCTTGGGGACACTAGAAACCCCTTTTATATGGGGGTACGGGGGAGGCAAATTCCATAGCTTACTTGGAAAGTTAGGGTCTTTGGGGGAACGTCTCAGTGTTGGGGCTAGCCAGATCCTTTGTGTCTTTGTCTTAGGAGGAAAGGAGGAGTTGAAGGGGAAAACGTTCATGTGTGGCTATGTTCAGCACCCCCCAACAGAAGTTATGGATGAATTTCTCATGTATTTTCTTCCAGATGCTATTTCTATACTCTTTGGTGATGATAATCCAAGCAGAAGCAAGGTTCTTAAGGCAGTTATAAATATTGCAATCCGTCCATAATTGCACCGAAGTCTTCTGTGTGTGTTTCTGAGCTGCAGCAATAGTTAGGGCAAAAGGTCCTTCCCAGGAAATAGACCATAAAAGCTATTATAACTCCTTGATCAATTGGTTGGATCAAAGAATGCTATTTAGAGGGAGACATAGTACTTTGTGAATGAAGATGACCAATAAAAGAATGATGTGAAGTAGGATTATCAGCAGTAAGCAAAATCTTGAACCGTGCATCATTTTTCAAACAGTACTTCTCCATTTCGCTGGAATCAGTCATTCATGAAGGCATCTTGGAAGAGGAGCTGAGCCCTGCATGACTTCTTTTTGTTCCTATAGTGCACTGGCAATGTGTGCTAATTACTATGCTTGAAGCCTCTGAAATTCTCACTGTGCCAGATCACAAACAGCATCAATTTGTAGCCTGCAACATTGCCCCAAGCAAGACTGTTATTCTGTCCTTAAAAGCCTTGAAACCTGGCATTGACTTGGCCTCCTTATGGATAAAAGTCCTTTCAGGCATCATCTTGCAGAAGGAAGTCGCATTCATATTAAAAATTTTCTCTAGCTAGTCATTTTCTTTTTTTTTCCTAGCAAGTCATTTTCTACCACAATCAACTTATTTAGAGTTTTCAAAAGTTCTTCAGCTGCCTTCACAACAGCACTTGATACTCACCACTCACTTTCATATTTTGAAATGAATAACAATTTCTGAATAATTTAAACCACCTAGAGCAGTAAATTTAACATCATAGTTGAGTCCAACCTTTTGATTTTTTCAACATCACAAATTTTTTTGCATTCGGGAGTGATTGTCATATTCCTGAGAGGGATACGCTTCTATGTATGATTTTTAACTAGGTCATTAGAAGTTTCTCCATATCTTATATAATTTGTTCCCAAATTTTTGTCTTGTTGTCTGAGATGAAGCGGCTGCTTTAACATCTTCCATAACTTTTTCCTTATTCTTTTAAATCATAACTATGGGGAAATGGAACATTCCTAATTTATAAGAAATAACCATCACTGATTGTCCACCCTTCTATCACTTATAATTTTATTTTTTGGTTGCACACTTGACATGACTTCTTTTTTTTTTTTTTTTTTTTTTTGAGACAGAGCCTCAAGCTATCCCCCTAGGTAGAGTGCTGTGTTTCCACAGCTCACAGCAACCTCCAAGTTCTGGGCTCAAGTGAGTCTCCTGATCCCACCTGTGTAGCTGGGATCACAGGTGCCCACCACAACACCCGACTATTTTTTGGTTGTAGCCGTCGTTGTTGTTTGGCGGGTCCGGGCTGGATTTGAACCCGCCACCTTAGGTGTATGTGGCTGGCACCTTAGCCACTTGAGCCACAGGCGTGGAGCCAGACATGACTTCTTAGTGTCAACATTAGCAGTGGATTTGGTATAGTTAGGGGCCATGATGAACAACACGAGATTAAAGCAAGCACAAGAGGATACAATGCAATTAAGAGGTGATATAAGCACAAAATATATAGGACTATTGCCAGCATTATAGGGCTATTTTATGGTCAAATTTTTTTATAGGCAGAAGGAGTATACTCTAAAATATAGTATAGAAATCTAAATACACAAACCAGTAACGAAGTCATCTGTTGTAATTATCAAGTATTATGTACTGTACATAATTGTATATTCCAGATTTTTATGTGACTGGCAGGTTTGTTTACACCAGCATCACCACAAATGTGTAAATAATGCATTGCACTAGGATATTGTGATGGCTATAGTGTTACCAGGTTATAGAAAATTTCAACACCATGATAATCTTATGGGACCATAGTCATTAGCTAAAACACTGTTATGGGCAGGCATCCTCAAACTATGTCCTGCGGGCCACATGCGGCCTACCTAGGACATTATCTGGCCCGAGGGGTGTTTTTGCCCCCACTGCCTGTCTGACATCCCGCGGCCTACAGTCCAGCCCTCCAATGGTCTAAGGGACAGTGAACTGGCCCCCTTTTTAAAAAGTTTGAGGATCCCTGGTTATGGGGCTCATGACAGAAATAGATATTATAACTGAAAAGATTATAAAACATAGACGTTCTCTGTAGAAGAGTACTCAGGGTAGTCTAAATATAATAGAGTAGTCAAAAACAAAGACACTGAATGAATGTTAAGCTTCCTACATATATAGCTACAACAAATATTAAATATAGCCCAACTCCTAGTCAGATCAACAGAAACCCCCCCTGTAGAAAGGCCTATTTACCTCAGTTCTACTGTCTAATCCAGGGAAGAAATAAACAGTGAGTTTTCAATAAAAAAATTCATAAAGCATACTAAAAGGAAGGAAACACACAATTTAAAGAGACAATATATACATCAAACCCAGACTTACATATTGTACAGATATGGGAGTTATCAAACAGGAAATTTAAAGTAACCATGATTATATGCAGGGAATTCCAAAGGAAAAAGTAGATTGTATATATAAGCACAAATGGGTATAGAAACAGAAGAATATGAATTTTACACAATAATCAAAAGAAAATGCTATAAGTCAAAAACCCTGAGACACATTAAAGAATGCCATTGATGAGTTCATGGGTAGATAGGACATGGATGAAGAAATAAACAGTGAGCTTTAAGATATACCAATAGAAACTTCCAAAAGTGAATTAAACATCCAAGAACTGTGAGACAATATCTAGGTATGTGGTATGCATATTTGAGCTATAATAAGGAGAAAAAGGAGAAATGAAAAAAAAATGACTCTTTTAGCAATATCAACTTTCAATTATGTAGCTGAGAACTTTCTAATATTAATGATAGATACCAAACTACAGTTTCAAAACCTTCACAGAATATTAAACAACAAAATTATGAAAATAATTACATCTAGTTATGACACAGTAGTCAAAGATAAAGAGAAAAATGTCAAAATATCTGGAGTTTGGTAGAGAGGTGGGGCATTTTATCTATAAAGGAGCAAAGGTATGAATTATGCCAGACTCTTCATCAATATTACAACAAAATCATGCAAGCAAGAGGAGAGTAGTGTGAAATATTTAATGTGTCGGGAACAAGTAAGAAAAAATACAAAGCTATCAACCTACAATTCTATGTCCTGTGAAATTAACCTTCAGAATCAAAGGAGATATAAAAACTTTCTAAGAAACCAAAGTAATCCATTACCAAAACACTTGCACTTGAAAGACAGTTAAAAGAAGTTCTTCAGGCAGAAATAAAATACCCATCGTCCCCCAAATAACTCCCTAAATAGCCATATGTAGAGAAAAGGGGAACTTGTAGCTAAATGTACCATATGGTGACATTAGGGGTGACTTTTGGAACACCCATAATATAAGTCAGAAATATGGATCTAAATTTAAAGAGAGCATCGGAGAAGAAAAAAGTTAAATATATTTCATTTTTATTTCTGAATTTTAGACAAAATTGATTTGTTTAAATTAGTAAGTTTAACAATGTACTGGATGAATATACCATATAAATAAATGAGATACTGGTGGCAATGACAGAAAAGATAGGAGAAAAGATTTGGGAGCACTCTGTTATAAGTTTAAATACAACAATTAAAAGACATGATTTTTATAATTGTTTTAAAAAATAACAAGTTCTAATGATATGTTGTCTAACAAGAAACTCAATATAAATAAAATGATTCTGAGGTATCAAAATTAAAGAGTAAAGAAAGATGCTATGCTCAAAATTAACAAAACACAATTAGAATAACTATAATTTCAGATAATTCAAGCTCTCTAACAAAGAAATTATCAGCAGTAAAAAAAGAGAGCTACATGACATGGATATGAAGAGAAGGGAACACATTTGCACTGCTGGTGGGATTGAAAACTAATGCAACCTCTACGGAAAGAAGTATGAAGAATTCTTAAAGCACCAAAAGTTGACCTTCCATTTGATCCCACAATACCACTACTAGATATCTATCCAGAAGAAAAAAATTATTTTAACACAAGGACATATGCACTAAAATGTTTATTGCAGCTCAATTCCCAATTGCCAAAAATAGAATCAACCCAAGTGCTCACCAACACATGAATGGATTAAAAAATTATGGTATATGTATACCATGAAGTACTATTCAGACATAAGAAAAGATGGAGACTTTACATTTTTTGGGTTACCTGGATGGAGCTGAAACACATTCTTCTTAGTGAGGTATCTCAAGTATCAAATGTACTCAATGCAAATATGAGACTAATATATGGACAACTATAAGCCTACATGAAAGGAAAACACAACAATAGCCTAGGGGAGAGGGGTGGAGAAAGGGTGATTGGTGGGATCTCACCTAATGCACACAATGAGTATTCGGCACATTCCCTGGGTGAAAGGTGGAACTACAACTTCAATTTTAACTTAGAAATGAAAATGATGGGTCAGAGCCAAAGCTCATGCCCTATAATCCCAGCACCCTGGGAGACAAAGGCAGGTAGATTGCTTGAGCTTCAGGAATTCTGACCAGCCTGAGCAAGGACTAGACTCCCTCTCTGCTAAAAGCAAAAAAAAAAAAAAGAAAGAAAAGAAAAGAAAAGAAAGAAATACTAGCCGAGTGTTGTGGTGGGAGCCTGTAGTCCCAGCTATTCAGGAGGCTGAGGCAAGAGGATCTCTTGAGCCCAAGAGTTTGAGGCTGCTGTGAGCTATAGTAACACCACGGCACCCTATCCAGAGCAACCGAGTGAAACTTTGTCTCAAAAAAAAAAAAAAGAAAGAAAGAAAGAAAGAAATGAAAGCAATAACCTAACCTAAACAAAATAAAAAGAAAGCTACATAGTGAAGAGGTCAGTTCTCCATAGAGGTATTACAATCTTTTTTGTATTATTTGAGATTCATTGAGCATACAAAGAATTGGAACTAGGTTACACTAATTGCATTCGTTAGGCGAAGACCCTCATATAATTGTGTCCAGCCCCCAACAGGTGTGCCATACACCACGATTCCCCATCCCTCTCCTGTTTCCCCTCTCTGAGATCAATCATTCCCCTATCCCTCACCTTGTACTAAATCACCTACTGCCTTCATATTAGAATTGATTGATTGTGCCTCCATTCTTGTGATGCTTTACTAAAAAGAATGTGTTAGCTCAATCCACATTAATACAAAAGATGTAAAGTCTCCATCTTTTTTAATGACTGAATAGTATGGTATACATATACCACAGCTTGTTAATCCATTTCTGGGTTGGTGGGTATTTAGATTGTTTCCAATTTTTGGTGAATGTAAATTGAGCTGTGATAGACAGTCTAGTGCAAATATCCTCATGATAAAATGATTTTTTTTC
This sequence comes from Galagoides demidoff, assembly GCA_963574575.1. Lineage (NCBI taxonomy): Eukaryota > Metazoa > Chordata > Mammalia > Primates > Galagidae > Galagoides > Galagoides demidoff. The sequence goes on from CAUYQV010180295.1 coordinate 10,987, forward strand.
TTCTGGATAGAAGGCATTACAATCCTAAATGCATATGTCTTAACAATAAAGCATAAACATTTTTGAGGCAAAAACTGATGTAACAAGCAGGTCAAAAATCAATAAGTATATAGTTCACTTGAATGAGTATATCAATCAATGTGATCTAATTGACATTTAGAGAATGACACTCCATTCAACATTAGCAGAGCACATAAGCTTCTCATGATCTCATGGAACATTCTCTAAGAGACATCATACTCTGGGACATAAAATACACCGTAAATATTTAAAAGAACAAAAATCACATAATATATGTTCTCAGACCACAGTGGAATTAAACCAGCAATCAAAAACTGAAAGGTAGCTGAAAAATCTCAAAACTGAAATTGTACATAACAGGATAAACCAAGGAGGTTTAAGTGAAATTTAAAAACATTTTATACTAAATGAAAAGCAACTTAAAATTTTCAGGATGCAATGAACGTTATTACATAGAAATTTATAGCATTAAACAAATGCATTAGAACATAAGAAATATTTGAAATCAAAACCATTGTTTTAATTCTAAATTCTCAAACCCAGACCACAGTCTGGCACAGAACCTTTCTCCTGACATTATCGTTTTAGAAGGAAGACATTGATTCAATTATGTATAATCACTCAAATACAGACAATCTTAAATCTGAAAGAAAACAAACATACTTATAGAGAAAGTATTTTTTATTAATCCCAAAGCATAAATGAAATACATTATACTTATGAGCAATATAAGAGTGAAGCTATCCTTCAAAGAACACAGTTCGATTTGATCATCTTCAGCATGCATTTTTAAAATAATAGTTGATCAATATTATAAGCTACATAATTTTTAATTTGGCTTGTTTTATATTACATTAATTGTTTAGATTTTATTTATTTATTCCTTCTTTTGTAAAAATTTCATTTTTAAAAATTTTTTTCAAATTCAATTTGCATTTAGAACACTTGTTGCAGAATATATGGACAGATTGAAAATTTTCAGGGGAAATTAAGTTCTGTAGTAATCTGAACACAAAGACTTTAGGAAATAGGCAGGACCTCCTTCTAAGATAAAGCTCTGGTATGAGCCTATTGTGAGTCCATTTATTATACACAAGTGCTAAAAACAAAAGATCTTTTTTTTTTTTTTTTTGAGACAGAGCCTCAAGCTATCCCCCTGGGTAGAGTGCTATGACATCACAGCTCACAGCAACCTCCAACTCCTGGGCTCAAGAGAGTCTCCCGCCTCAGCCTCCCAAGTAGTTGGGACCACAGGCACCCACCACAATGCCTGGCCATTTTTTGGTTGCAGCCATCATTGTTGTTTGGCGGGCCCAGGCTGGGGATTCGAACCCGCCACCTTAGGTGTATGTGGCTGGCGCCTTAGCCGATTGAGCCACAGG